>CAUYUJ010022651.1:37500-87500 GCA_963575745.1 Prorocentrum cordatum | reverse complement strand
CCAGAGAGCACGAAGGAAGGATGGTGGACCGTGAGCAGACAACAGCCGATACACCGTGCCGTTCCCTGCTCCCTCCACGGCGGCTGCTGCAAGAGCGCGCTTTTGGCCCCGACGAGGTGTGAATCGGGAGGCGTGCTTTCTTCCGCGGGGCAGGGAAGGAGGAGGAGGAGGAGGAGGAGGAGGAGGAGGAGGAGGAGGAGGAGGAGGAGGAGGAGGAGGAGAAGGAGGAGGAGGAGGGGAATGGGAGGGGATCGTCCCGCACGGGTGGTACGAGTACCGATGCGGCCCGAAAGGTGTCTTCAGACATTCGGGTCGCCCTGATCCCTCTGGCAGCGGCTTCAACGAGTACAGTCGGGGCCTTGACCTAAGGAACCCTAAATAAGGAACGAGGCCCCTTTTTTCCATAAGTTAACCTTCGCTTTGCTATCGAAAGCAGAAGGGAAACCTGAGGCAAGCTGTGCAACAATCAAGGAACACGGAGCCCCTCCCCAACGAAAAGGGTTCCTTCTTCAGGGCCCCGACTGTAGGGTTGGCAGGCCCCGCACAGAATTCGCCGTTGACACGGCGCGTGCTTTCCAGCGCAGGTTCGGCAGCACGACAGCAGCTCAGCGCGCGGCGCGGCATTCTCAGTGTCATGTCGAGCATGCCGTACGCAATGTCTTGTAGCCACAGGCGCAGCATTCCCTGCATGTATCTAGCTGAGCCCACGCACCGCCCAGTGTTTGACGCACCAGTGCCAGTCATTACCAGTGCCAACAGGAAACAGGTTCACGACCCCGCCGGGCCTTCCCCGGGACCAGCGTCGCATCCTAGGCCGTCTCTCTGGCGGCCCCAGAGCCCGCGGAGGGCCCGAGCGCGGCAAAAAACAAATAAACCATCTTGGGCCCCCTTCCTCCAGACCTTCACGGCGACCCTCAACAGTCGACCCCCGCCAGGACCTCCCCGGGGGTGCGCTCTGGCCAGGATTTCGAAGGGAACCTGGCCGCGGCGCCCAAAAACGGAAAAGCGCCCCAGAAGCCCCTCGAATCTCGATCCCTCGACCATTTGATCCTCTGAGGGGGGACGTTTGGGGGAAACATCGAGCCTGAACCAGCGATGCATCGCCAATTCGATGGGCCCCCGCGTGCAAATCCGCACGCTCCTGGGCGGGGTGGGCCATCCGGCCTCTATCGGCCATCAATGGGCGATGGGTCGATGCATCCTCCCCGGAGCCGTTCTAGAGACCTCGCAGATGGGGCCCGAGCACGCGGGGTCGGAGGATCGCGCCGCATCGCTGATGCATCGACGATGCGTTGCCGATGCATCGGAGACGTCGGCGGTGCATCGACGACGCCGGCGCGGAGAAAATCAGGGTCCACATTGAGTTGGAGGCCTGGAAATTGGCACCAACACCAGCACAGGGGGGTGCCTTCACATGGGGAAGATGATCCTAGATTTCGGTGCTGGTGGTAATATTTCGGTCACCTTGGAAGCCATAACATTACCACCATCACCGAGATCGGGATCGTCTTCCCTCTGTGGAAGCACACCGCCGATCTTGGTGTTGGTGTCAATCTCTAGGCCCACATCGAGCCGCAGCGCCGATGCCTCGCCGATGCGGCGCGATCCGGCCCCGCCTCCCTCGGACCCCATCCAGGAGGAGGAGGAGGGGGAGGGGGAGGAGGAGGGGGAGGAGGGGGAGGAGGAGGAGGAGGAGGAGGAGGAGGAGGAGGAGGAGGAGGAGGAGGAGGGGGAGGCCTGAGCCTGTCTCCGCCCGACGCTGCCATGGGCTTTCGGGCCGCCCGGCCCTCCGCCGGCCGACGGGGGGCGCTCCAGGAGCGCCCCAAAGGGGAGCGCTCGTCGGCGAGGCGCGGCCGCGGGAAGGGCCACCCCGAGGCGGGGAGCCGCCGACCCTCGAGGAGCACGCCCGAAAACCTCAAAGACCTCGAACCTCGATCTCCTCGACCCTTCTCCCCCCGATCCCGAACCTCACGAGAACAGGGGGAGCCACCATTCCCTGTTTTTTTTTTGTTGTTTGGTGCGTAGTTTTTCGCCAAGTGATCAAGGATGCTCCTCGATGGTCCTCACCGAAGGAAAAATGTACACGTCCGAGCGATGCCAATGTTCCCGGAGGCCATGCGACCCTGAACTGGTGGCTCTCCGTTCCGGGCACTCTCTGGGGGCGCGCCCAGCGCGGGGCGCCACCAGCTCAGGCGTGGGGAGCGGCCAGCGCCCCCAGCTGGTGGTGGTTCTTCCTTCTCCTCCTCCTCCCCCTCCTCCTCCTCGTCCCCCTGCCCAATCCTCCTCCTCCTCCTCCTCCTCCTCCTCGTCTGTCTGCGATGCTGTCTTTGGTGCCCCCTGCTCGGCCGGTGCCGCGCGCGCGGGGGGCGCGCCCAGTGGGAGGGTGAGAACTGAGCCTGTCTCAAGGAGGCCTGCCCCCTCTCACTTCCCCCCTCTGCGCGCCGCTACTGAGGGTTCGTGTTGTGTCGACCCCAGCGTTGGCTAATGACCCCGCGTCGATCGTTGAACCTTGAACGATCGGCGGCTCCTCTATCGTCAACTACTTCCATATTGGCCGAATCAGGGCCACTGGCGGCGTTCAACCTTGAACGCCCGCGCTGGGGTCGCCGCCGGTCGACACGACGCGAACCTGCCGCTACCGACACTGGTGCCGCCATTCCGTGGACCTCCCCCGGGGTGCGTTCTGACCAGGACTTCGAGGCGAATCCAGGCGTGGCGGCGAGGTAGGGGCAGCGGTAGTGGTGCCTTCCGTGATATCCCCCCCCCGAGCGTTGCCCCTGATCCCCAGAAACCCGCCTCCTGGCAGGGCGCAGCCGCTGAAAAGCACTCCCGAAGCTGGAGGGCCTCTGGGAACCGAGGAAGACGGTCGATAAGCCTCGAACTCCAAACTTCGAAGGGCCGCGACCCTCGCACCCGCTTCCCTTCCCTGAGATCCGAGCGCTGCAACTGCTTCACGACGGGAACTGTCGGCCAGCTTCGGGCCCTGGTACCACCCCAACTCGATCTGGCTCGAAACATGCTGCAGAGATGTGGCGCCCGATGCTCGGGTCGGGATTTCCCGCGATGCCAGTCAAACACACATGACGAGGCCCAGTTTGAAGTCTGCCGCGGGCACCCCGCGCCGCAGACATCCACACGACAGCTGGACCGTCAAAACTCAGCAGGGGCCCGCTTCAAAACATCGGCAAACCCCAGCTCCGGCGAACGCAAGTCTTCTGGGATCGATGCGGGGGTTGCCAAGGGCAGTGGGTGCCACGGTGAGGTATAGCTGGCCCAACGTATGTACAGGTGGGCTACAGGTGCCCCGAGTGGCTTATGGGGGGGGGGTAGATAGCTCCGCTCAGTGGGCGGAGCCCGCTCAGCCTGGATGGTTAAACCCTCTCAGCCACAATGGGGAGTCTGTGCCCCACTTGTGAAGGCCTCCTAGACGGGGTCGGAGTAGATGGGGTCGAGGAACTGCGCCGCAACGCCGATACATCGACGATGCACTGGCTATGCATCGTCGACGTGGGCGATGCCTCGGCGACGTCGACGTGAAGCAAATCGGGCTCCGCATCGAGCCGCATCGGCGATGCATCGGCGATGCGGCGCGATCCTCCGACCCCACCCGCTCCGACCCCATCTGGGAGGCCTAGAACTTGCAGTTTGTGCCCCCTTTCGGGAGCGGCCAAGAAGGGGGTGTCCAAAAGGGGGGTGTGCAAATCATGACCGGCGGCACGTGCGCGGCCCAGCGGGGGGGCCTGGGACGTAATGAAATAAGCAGAGGCGCCATGACATCTGAGGAACAATCATGGCCCGCGCCGTGAAATCCCCCCCTGCCCTAATCATCCCCCCCCTCTTTGCCGCTCCCGACCCTTGGCATCCACTGGTGCCCCCCCCTTTCCGGGGAAATAACAGGATTCCCTATATTTTCAATATTTTCTGGGTTTTCGTCTTCCCCCCCACTCCCCATATTTTCGGGGGAATCGACGATCAATTGCGTCCGTGTGTTTCTTCCCCTCCTGAGTTTGTGCTCCCTTGGCATCCACTGGGTGCCCCCCCCCCCCCCCCCCTTATCTGGGGAAACCCAGAGGTGCCCCCCCCTTATCTGGGGAAACCTCTCCTCCTCCTCCTCCTCCTCCTCCTCCTCCTCCTCCTCCTCCTCCTCCTCCTCCTCCTCCTCCTCCTGCTCCTCCCCGGGCCTCTCTCCCGAGGCGCGGCGCTCCGGCGCCAGAGAGACTGTGGAGAGGCGATATGCCGCGGTGGCGAGGAGGGCCTCCTCCCGGGAGGCCCCAATAAGAAGGCGCCACCGCGGCAGGGGCAGCGGTATGGGTACTCCAGATTTCGTAATAAAAGGGGGAGGAGGATGGAGGAGGAGGAGGAGGAGGGAGGGAGGGGAGGAGGAGGAGGAGGAGGAGGAGGAGGAGGAGGAGGAGAGGAGGAGGAGGGAGGAGGAGGAGGAGGAGGAGGAGGAGGAGGAGGAGGCGGAGGAGGAGAGGATCGATCGAAGCTGGGGCGTACTCCAGATTTCGTCATAAAAGGGAGGGGGTCTCAACCCTCCCAGGCGATAGACCCCCCCCCGGTGGGAGAAGCCTCCAAGACATCGTCCCCAGACCCCCCAGGTCCTCCAAGATAGCCTGAAGAGACCCCCCCCCGAAATGAGACCCCCTCCCTTTTATTACGAAATCTGGAGTACAATCATCGGCCTGACCTAAGGAACGATAAATAAGGAACGAAGCCCCGTTCTTCCAAGGAATAACGCATAGGGAACGATGAGCAAATAATGCATAACGCATAGGAACGACACATAACGCATGCAAGCCTAAGGAACGACCGAGCCCCCTTTGAAAAGTAAGTGTTCCTTGTTCAAGCCGCTCACTGTACCTTGTCCTCCTCTGACTCGGCGGCGAGGGAGGGGGTCAGTGACAAGGAGAAGACCTCCTCAGAAGGCGGCGGGACTTCTCAGAAGCCCTCGCGCCCTCTGAGAGGTCTTTCGTGGTGTCTTCGGGGAAGGCCTAGAACGCGTCTCAGAAGGCCTGGGGACTCCCGAGCCTTCCGAGAAGGCCCCGCCCCTTCTCATTCCCCCCCGCGCTCGCCGCCGCCTGGGAGGCCATGTCGACACTTTCGAGCGGGGCGCGGCCAACGAAAGTGGCCCAGGATGGGCCGAAGGCCGAGGATGCAAGGGAAACGCCTCCGAAAGTCGCCATGCTCAGGGAGAGTGTGGCCTGTATGCTTGCCACGCTCGCCGCCGACTGACTATTTGGAGTCCCGAAACGGTGCGGTGACGGACCGCGCGGTGACCTCGAAGTCCCCCCAAGACCTCGCCGCACGGTCCGTCACCGCACGGTCTCGGGACCCTGGAGGCCCCGGCCGCCCGAGCCATCCTCGGAGGACGACCCGAGTCCCAAAACCGTGCGGTGACCCCGAATCCCCACTGGCTCACCGCGCGGTGTGGTCACCGCACCGTTGGGGGGCCCCCCGAGACTGCCTCCCCTGCGCAGCGCCCGCATCGATCCGGAGTCGCGCCCGAGCTCGGCCGGCCGCCCGTGGCGGCACGGCCTCGGCGCTCTCCCTCGGGTACTCGACGTGCCCGCCGCTGGCGCCCCCGGTCCCCAGGATCTGCGCGGAAAGGGGGGGGGGCCGCCGCGGGCGCTGGCGCCCAGAGGCTGGCCCGGAGAGAGGTCCTCGATCCTCGGTCCTCGCTCGAGGATTGGGAGGGGGAGGAGGAGGAGGAGGAGGAGGAGGAGGAGGAGGAGGAGGAGGAGGAGGAGGAGGAGGAGGAGGAGGAGGAGGAGGAGGAGGAGGAGGTCACCACCACCTACCCGCGCACCTACACCACCACTCAAACCCAAGTTGCCAACATCTACAGCAGCTCCAACTCACACACAACAGCAGCTCACCGTTCATAACCCTTGGGGAGACGAACGATTTGACGCTGTACTACCCACAGCCACAGACGGTTCAGAAGACGAAGGCAGCTACACTGACAACAGCGACGGCTACAAGTCTACTCCTACGCCCCTTTTTCTTACGTCCCCACCACCACACAAGGGACACGACATGCACTGCCCGACAAGCTGGGCAGCATACAACGCCAAAGACAGGATCGAACACGACGACGGCGACGAGGTCCACTGGCACTAGGCAATCTACCACAACGCAGCCAACAGTACATACACCTGCCGCTTTCCCAACGATCACCTGTTGCTACCAGGCTGGCGCATATACTTAGACACATACAGCAGCGAGTGCTTCGTCAACAACAACCACCATCAAGCCCTACCTCATCCACCGCTCAGGCCCGACCCCCAGGCGACTCGATTCTCAACGTTCAAGCTTCCACCTACGGTGCCGGCCAGATACCTGACGCTCAACGGCGCAGTGCCGGCAGACTCACACCTTCCACCATGGCGGCCACGATTTCACCACGCCTTCAGCTAGGACACAACACACAGGACTTCGCATAATGTTGATCATTCAATCAGGACTTCAGAGTAGCAGTCAATACCACCAACAGGCGCTTTGCCTCCTTGGTCCAAGCACCCACGACAGTAATGAACGACATTGCCAAGCAGACCGTGCTCTCGGTCTGACAGTGGCTTTGCTCATGTCACGACGACGACACTTTGAAGTACGGCTGGCCGGTACGTGCACACACTACTGCACACTTGTTGCAGCAAATCTGAAACCCAAACGGCTTACCAGGCAACGACTACAACATCCCCACTATACCATCAAAATCTTACAGCAACGACTGCACCACGGAAGACGCACCACAGCCATTGCAACAATCAGCTGCAGACACACAACAAAACACAATTACCACGCCTGGCCAACAACCGATAGGTGCTGACACATCCGCCACTCAACAGCCCAACACCGATTGAATGACCAGAAGTCCAATCCACCCGCCTCCACCAAACCTCAGGATCCCAATCATCTGCCCACCTCCCAAGGCCGCATGGGCAAAACTCTGGCTAGCCGAAATACCAGCATCAGAACTAACATCACAATGCAAATCTACTTCCAACCAAAAGCACTACCGATCCACCTCAACGACGGACACACATGATCTATTCCAATGCCTACAAATACGGGCACCTCGAACAACACTACGTCGAAGACGGCAACGGTCAGAGGTTTTTGCAGTACATAGAGACACTACGACGCCACCAGCAGCAATACCAACACAATGTGGTAGAAGTGCGACAGCGCAACTTACGCAATTCGGAACTACGACAGCGACAGGAGATACCTACTGCACTGGAAGCACCAACCATGCCCAAGCCCAAGTTCCCAGTACCTGAACACAAAGCGCCACCAACACCGAAACCAACGTTCCCCACCGCACAAGCTGACGGCAATGACTACTGGGGATACCACAGGGACCCCACTCGGAGTGGCCTCGACATGACACATACTATACACAATTTCTGGTGCGATACAACAGCCTACAACCACACATTACCACAACGACTGTGAGGCCAAATATTGGGACAGCAGTGCGGCGAGCATCAACTACTATCATATAAAATAGTTTGGCAGAGTCTACGACCTCACATCTTCCACAACTGCGGCTTTCAGAACATCGATTGCCGCACAGCGAGGACTTGTGCTTGCCATTCGCTCTTGCTTAGTCATGATCCTTCCTTTCACCAAGGACATCTGCAATGCCAGTGCCCTCTACGCAACTTGCAGTCGGCTCCTCCTGCTGTCGTCCTTTGCGTCCGCCGTCTTGGCCGTTTCGTCTCTCTTCCTTCTCGCGCCTTTCCCGCTCCTGCTGACGGCCGTTGGCCTCTCCCCCCCCCCCGCCAAGGGTCGCGCCTCGCTGATGGCTGGTGTGCGCCGAGCTCCCGCTTGTCCGCTCGCGGACGCACGGGAGCTTGGCGGTCGCCTCCTGCGGCGTGCTGCCTCTCCTGCTCCCCCCTTTGCTCGCCCCGCTGTCTGATGCCTGCCGACGAGCCGCGCGCGACGTCGCACACGGCCTTCTCGGCCATGCTTCTCGATGCGCTCGGGCCCTGTGCCTTTGCGTCCAGCCTGCGCCAGTGTTTGCCAGCCTGTTGCACCTCTGCCTCCACGCGCTCGTGCTGAGCGGGTCTCTGCCACATAGCAGCCCCAACCTCCTACGGTCCACTGCCCTCGGCCAGGCAGAGCCGGCCCAGCAGAGTGATGATGATGCTGCTGATGGCGATGCGGATGATGATGACGATGCTGACGATGGTGATGATGATGATTATGATGATGCCTTTGGTGATGGTGATGGTGATGGTGATGGTGATGATGATGATGATGATGATGATGATGATGATGATGATGATGATGATGCTGCTAATGATGATCGTGATGATGATGATGCTGATGATGCTGATACTGATGATGATGGTTATGACGATGATGCTGATGATGATGAGGAGAGCTGGCGGCGCGATGTTCTGACCACCTTGCCAGCCTACTGGGCAGGGGGAGGGTGTGGGATCTAGGTGGGTGTGCGGGGACGGGCGGTTGCTCACAGCAGGCCGCAGTTGCACATCTTGCCCCTCAGCATTGCGCACGCACTTTCATTTCAGGCCCGCCTACTGTAGGGCGTGGCCCACACCAGGGAGATGACCCCTAACACATCTAAGCCTCAGAGTCACTGGGTGTTTCACGAGCTGGACCTGACCAGCATTTACGCCCCTAGACCACTCATGCACTCTCTTATACACTGCCTCACACAAGCTAATCAATACCTACCTGGCCAACCTCATACCAACTGCGGGCAACTCTACCACTAATCCTGGCTTTCCTTAACCCCGTCGTCAGAGTTGCAGGTCTCTGCATTTGAAGGGAGAATCAGGGCCACACTGGTGGCCACAATGACGGGGGCAGCCCCCCCTAGGAACTTAGGAACTGGCACGGTGAAAGGGCCACCCCCGAGGAACCGAAAAGACTGACGCGGGCAGCAACCCAATAATTGCCATATTCTTTACTCCGTTACAGGGCCCGCCATCACAGACTGCGCCAGCCCCAGCACACACACGTAGGCTCAACATCTGTACTCTCTCTCTCTCTCTCTCCCCCTCTTTACGCACAATCCTCTGCCCTCTGCCTATCTACTCTTTGCTCCTTGGTGCTCTAAGCCTCCGTATCCTTTCCAGCGCATCAACATCTTTTGCTCAGGCTAGCCGGTACGATCTGGCAAGACTCAAGCCATCGAGGCACGATCTGTTTACCTTAAAAACTCGAATGCTATAGGCCAGCCTATTACAGAGCCAACCTTACAAGTCAGCGACGCGTGGACGCCACCATATTGCCCCGTGCCACATTTTTGCTTCGCACTGATGGGGGGCGGGAGGACTGCGGGGCTGGGGAGTGTCTGGGGTGGGGAAAGGACACGTACCTCAATAGAGGGGGCATTATGCCACCGGCGGTGGCCTGTCGTTCGTGTTTTACTTATCAATCTTTCTTCCGATTCACGGCCGCCCTCATCTGATTTAACTTTCGGTGTCCCAGCTCTTATGCTCCTCTTATATTGTCTCTCTATATTCTACGACACACACACACACCAGCCACTACCTACCTGGCCAACCTCATACCAACTTGTGGGCAACTCTACAGTGAAGCCTGGCTTTCTTTACCTCCCGCGTCACATCCTATTCCACTTGAAGCTTGGCGCCGCCCGTACCACATGTTACTGCTTCATTCTAGCTCGAACCGCCGCCATCCTTGACTTGAGAGTCGGATCGAGTAGGGGGGGATGGCAGGCGGGAGGGGACGAGCCTCACTTTACACTGGCTGCCTGCCACCACTGGAGATAAATGCAGGCCAGCATTTGCAAGCGTGTTTCGATCACTCTGTTCGGCTTCCTCCTCTGGGCATCGGGTATGATGATCCTGGTCTTCGCCTGTCTCTCCTTATCTCTTCGTCGACATCTCCCCCAGTGCTGGTGGCAAGCGATTACTCTGCGCCCCTGAGGGCCTGTTTCTGCAGCCTGTCTTAAATGCACTTCTTTTCTCGCAGCGCTCGCCACTCCAGCCTAACTTGTTTGTTTCTTCGCCAAAGTCGGCGACTTGTTTTTCTCCTTGCGTCACTGACGCAACAAACTCTGCGCTTCATGTCCGATCACCGTCAAACGGAGGAGGATAAGGAGGAGGAGGATGAGGACGAGGGGGAATGGGAGGGGGAAGGTGGAAGGGGAGGGAGAGAGGGGAGGAGGAGGAGGAAGAGGCGGATGATGATGATGATGATGATGATGATGATGATGATGATGATGATGATGATGATGATGATGATGATGATGATGCTGCAGTGCTGCTGCATGCTGCTGAGGAGGAGGAGGCGAGGAGGAGGAGGACGGAGGAGGGGAGGAGGAGGAGGAGGAGGAGGAGGAGGGGGAGGGGGAGGGGGAGGAGGAGGAGGGGAGGGGGAGGTAGAGGAGGAGGAGGAGGAGGAGAGGAGGAGGAGGAGGAAGGAGGAGGAGGAGGATGAGGAGGAGCAGGAGGAGGAGGAGGAGGAGGAGGAGGAGGAGGAGGAGGAGGAGGAGGAGGAGGGGAGGAGGAGGAGAGAAGGAGGAGGAGAAGAAGGAGGAGGAGGAGGAGGGAAGGAGGAGGAGGAGGAGGAGGAGGAGGAGGAGGAGGAGGAGGAGAACGAGGAGGAAGAGGAAGAGGAGGAGGATGGAGGAGGAGGAGGAGCAGAAGGAGGAGGAAGAGGAGGAGGAGGATGGAGGGGCACGAGAGCATTCTTGCAAGCGGCCGCCCCCGCGAGCAGCCGCGCGCGGCTGCCCCACGAAGGGCGGCCCAGGCCGATCCCCGTCGCCGTCGTCGTCGCCGCCATCGTCGTCGCTGGCGCCGTCGCCACCATCGTCGCCGTCGCCATAGCCGTTGTCGTCGAGGTCTGAAGTGAAGAAGGGGGCCCTGCGCACGAGGGCACGCCGGCCTTAGGCGTCGGACGTCTCGGTCGGTCCCTGGGGATTGCACAGCCACGCGGTGCTCTTCAATGGCTGCGCCTCGCCGGGGGCGTCCCGGGGGCGCCCGGGTCCTCCCGAGCGACCGCCGGCAGCCCGAGCTGCGGCCCGAGAGCCGACATGGGGGCCCCTGCCGTCCAGAGGCTGGTCCGGAGCGAGTTCGGGCGCGGCGGCGCCCGCCCTCCCACCGTCCCCCGAGATCCACCTCGCCGGGTGGAGCATTGACACCTTGGCGCCCGTGCTGCTGGATGCCGCGTGTTTCTGCCAGCAGCTAGTGAGTGCCGCACTAGGCTGACCGCCTCCTCGGCGAATCAGAGCGCAGTCCAAAACAATCCCCCGAGGTCCTGGCGTCGCAACTTCTCCGCAGCGGAGCGGGCGACTCTGCACCGCTTCGGGCCCCACAGGATACACTCACAGATCGGTCGCGCCCGGGGGTCTTCACGGGGAGATAGAGAGTCGGCCAGTGTCTCAAGGGTGCGCGACGAGGATGCAAGGGCCTTGGCCGCCCACGTCGAAGCTTCTCGCGCGGGGCGCGGCCGACGAAAGCGGCCAAGGATGGGCCGAGGAGGCTAAGGATGCACGGGTATCCTTAGGAAGGCTGCCCACCCTTGCTGTGCGGGTCCACTGTAAGTAGAGGAAAAATAACTATGCACATACACCGATTCTGGTCAGGCCCACCCTGAGCCCAGGATCGGTGCATACGCCATCCTGCCTTGGCCAGGAGGGCACATGCACCGATCCTGGGCCCAGGATGGGCCGGGCCAAGATCGGTGCATGTGCATAGTTCTCTTCGCCCGAGTAAGGTCCAAGGCTTCGGTCGAGGCCTTTAGCGACGTGGCGTGTTTCCGCGACGTCGCATCCATACGGTCGGGAACTTCCGAGTCGCGTGTCGCGGCGGCGGCCCCTGGCGACATGCCATGCCATGCGAGCGGAGAGCGCGTCGCTCCGCGCCGTGGGGCGTGGGGCTCGGAGAGGCGTGGGGGCGACGACGGCTGTGACCCAAAAGAGCTGAGAGAGCGCGTCGCGCCGAAGGCGCGGTGGGTCAGAAGCGGCGGCGCGACGCGCTGTCCGGAAGTTCCCGACCGTGCCAGGGGGCGTCCAAGAGGGGGGCGTCCAAGAGGGGGGGCGCAAATCATGACCGGTGGCATGTGCGCGGCTCCATGGGGGCGGCCAGGGACGCCATGAAATAAGAAGAGGCGCCATCCATGAACTCTGGGGAGATGTCATGGCCCCCACCATGATATTCCCCCCCCCCCCCAAGCACTCACCCCCCTCTTGGCGGCTCCCGACCGCAGGGTCCAGGGCTGCGGCCGAGGCCTTTTGCGACGCTGCACTGTGGAGGAGGTGGAGGAGGAGGAAGAGAAGGAAGAGAAGGAAGAGGAGGAGGAGGAGGAGGAGGAGGAGGAGGAGGAGGAGGAGGGGAGGAGGAGGAGGTAGGAAGGAGGGAGGAGGAGGAGGAGGAGGGGCGGAGGAGGAGGAGGGGAGGAGGAGGAGGAGGAGGAGGAGGAAGGAAGGAGCGAGGAGGAGGATTGGGAGGGGAGGAGGAGGAGGAGGAGGAGGAGGAGGAGGAGAGAGGAGGAGGAGGAGGAGGAGGAGGACCACCACCTACCCGCGCACCTACACCACCACTCAAACCCAAGTTGCCAACATCTACAGCAGCTCCAACTCACACACAACAGCAGCTCACCGTTCATAACCCTTGGGGAGACGAACGATTTGACGCTGTACTACCCACAGCCACAGACGGTTCAGAAGACGAAGGCAGCTACACTGACAACAGCGACGGCTACAAGTCTACTCCTACGCCCCTTTTTCTTACGTCCCCACCACCACACAAGGGACACGACATGCACTGCCCGACAAGCTGGGCAGCATACAACGCCAAAGACAGGATCGAACACGACGACGGCGACGAGGTCCACTGGCACTAGGCAATCTACCACAACGCAGCCAACAGTACATACACCTGCCGCTTTCCCAACGATCACCTGTTGCTACCAGGCTGGCGCATATACTTAGACACATACAGCAGCGAGTGCTTCGTCAACAACAACCACCATCAAGCCCTACCTCATCCACCGCTCAGGCCCGACCCCCAGGCGACTCGATTCTCAACGTTCAAGCTTCCACCTACGGTGCTGGCCAGATACCTGACGCTCAACGGCGCAGTGCCGGCAGACTCACACCTTCCACCATGGCGGCCACGATTTCACCACGCCTTCAGCTAGGACACAACACACAGGACTTCGCATAATGTTGATCATTCAATCAGGACTTCAGAGTAGCAGTCAATACCACCAACAGGCGCTTTGCCTCCTTGGTCCAAGCACCCACGACAGTAATGAACGACATTGCCAAGCAGACCGTGCTCTCGGTCTGACAATGGCTTTGCTCATGTTACGACGACGACACTTTGAAGTACGGCTGGCCGGTACGTGCACACAATACTGCACACTTGTTGCAGCAAATCTGAAACCCAAACGGCTTACCAGGCAACGACTACAACATCCCCACTATACCATCAACATCTTACAGCAACGACTGCACCACGGAAGACGCACCACAGCCATTGCAACAATCAGCTGCAGACACACAACAAAACACAATTACCACGCCTGGCCAACAACCGATAGGTGCTGACACATCCGCCACTCAACAGCCCAACACCGATTGAATGACCAGAAGTCCAATCCACCCGCCTCCACCAAACCTCAGGATCCCAATCATCTGCCCACCTCCCAAGGCCGCACGGGCACAACTCTGGCTAGCCGAAATACCAGCATCAGAACTAACATCACAATGCAAATCTACTTCCAACCAAAAGCACTACCGATCCACCTCAACGACGGACACACATGATCTATTCCAATGCCTACAAATACAGGGCACCTCGAACAACACTACGTCGAAGACGGCAACGGTCAGAGGTTTTTGCAGTACATAGAGACACTACGACGCCACCAGCAGCAATACCAACACAATGTGGTAGAAGTGCGACAGCGCAACTTACGCAATTCGGAACTACGACAGCGACAGGAGATACCTACTGCACTGGAAGCACCAACCATGCCCAAGCCCAAGTTCCCAGTACCTGAACACAAAGCGCCACCAACACCGAAACCAACGTTCCCCACCGCACAAGCTGACGGCAATGACTACTGGGGATACCACAGGGACCCCACTCGGAGTGGCCTCGACATGACACATACTATACACAATTTCTGGTGCGATACAACAGCCTACAACCACACATTACCACAACGACTGTGAGGCCAAATATTGGGACAGCAGTGCGGCGAGCATCAACTACTATCATATAAAATAGTTTGGCAGAGTCTACGACCTCACATCTTCCACAACTGCGGCTTTCAGAACATCGATTGCCGCACAGCGAGGACTTGTGCTTGCCATTCGCTCTTGCTTAGTCATGATCCTTCCTTTCACCAAGGACATCTGCAATGCCAGTGCCCTCTACGCAACTTGCAGTCGGCTCCTCCTGCTGTCGTCCTTTGCGTCCGCCGTCTTGGCCGTTTCGTCTCTCTTCCTTCTCGCGCCTTTCCCGCTCCTGCTGACGGCCGTTGGCCTCTCCTCCCCCCCCCGCCAAGGGTCGCGCCTCGCTGATGGCTGGTGTGCGCCGAGCTCCCGCTTGTCCGCTCGCGGACGCACGGGAGCTTGGCGGTCGCCTCCTGCGGCGTGCTGCCTCTCCTGCTCCCCCCTTTGCTCGCCCCGCTGTCTGATGCCTGCCGACGAGCCGCGCGCGACGTCGCACACGGCCTTCTCGGCCATGCTTCTCGATGCGCTCGGGCCCTGTGCCTTTGCGTCCAGCCTGCGCCAGTGTTTGCCAGCCTGTTGCACCTCTGCCTCCACGCGCTCGTGCTGAGCGGGTCTCTGCCACATAGCAGCCCCAACCTCCTACGGTCCACTGCCCTCGGCCAGGCAGAGCCGGCCCAGCAGAGTGATGATGATGCTGCTGATGGCGATGCGGATGATGATGACGATGCTGACGATGGTGATGATGATGATTATGATGATGCCTTTGGTGATGGTGATGGTGATGGTGATGGTGATGATGATGATGGTGGTGGTGATGATGATGATGATGATGATGCTAATGATGATCGTGATGATGATGATGATGCTGATGATGCTGATACTGATGATGATGGTTATGACGATGATGCTGATGATGATGAGGAGAGCTGGCGGCGCGATGTTCTGACCACCTTGCCAGCCTACTGGGCAGGGGGAGGGTGTGGGATCTAGGTGGGTGTGCGGGGACGGGCGGTTGCTCACAGCAGGCCGCAGTTGCACATCTTGCCCCTCAGCATTGCGCACGCACTTTCATTTCAGGCCCGCCTACTGTAGGGCGTGGCCCACACCAGGGAGATGACCCCTAACACATCTAAGCCTCAGAGTCACTGGGTGTTTCACGAGCTGGACCTGACCAGCATTTACGCCCCTAGACCACTCATGCACTCTCTTATACACTGCCTCACACAAGCTAATCAATACCTACCTGGCCAACCTCATACCAACTGCGGGCAACTCTACCACTAATCCTGGCTTTCCTTAACCCCGTCGTCAGAGTTGCAGGTCTCTGCATTTGAAGGGAGAATCATGGCCACACTGGTGGCCACAATGACGGGGGCAGCCCCCCCTAGGAACTTAGGAACTGGCACGGTGAAAGGGCCACCCCCGAGGAACCGAAAAGACGCGGGCAACAACCCAATAATTGCCATATTCTTTACTCCGTTACAGGGCCCGCCATCACAGACTGCGCCAGCCCCAGCACACACACGTAGGCTCAACATCTGTACTCTCTCTCTCTCTCCCCCTCTTTACGCACAATCCTCTGCCCTCTGCCTATCTACTCTTTGCTCCTTGGTGCTCTAAGCCTCCGTATCCTTTCCAGCGCATCAACATCTTTTGCTCAGGCTAGCCGGTACGATCTGGCAAAACTCAAGCCATCGAGGCACGATCTGTTTACCTTAAAAACTCGAAAGCTATAGGCCAGCCTATTACAGAGCCAACCTCACAAGTCAGCGACGCGTGGACGCCACCATATTGCCCCGTGCCACATTTTTGCTTCGCGCTGATGGGGGGCGGGAGGACTGCGGGGCTGGGGAGTGTCTGGGGTGGGGAAAGGACACGTACCTCAATAGAGGGGGCATTATGCCACCGGCGGTGGCCTGTCGTTCGTGTTTTACTCATCAATCTTTCTTCCGATTCACGGCCGCCCTCATCTGATTTAACTTTCGGTGTCCCAGCTCTTATGCTCCTCTTATATTGTCTCTCTATATTCTACGACACACAAACCAGCCACTACCTACCTGGCCAACCTCATACCAACTTGTGGGCAACTGTACAGTGAAGCCTGGCTTTCTTTACCTCCCGCGTCACATCCTATTCCACTTGAAGCTTGGCGCCGCCCGTACCACATGTTATTGCTTCTTTCTAGCTCGAACCGCCGCCATCCTTGACTTGAGAGTCGGATCGAGTAGGGGGGGATGGCAGGCGGGAGGGGACGAGCCTCACTTTACACTGGCTGCCTGCCACCACTGGAGATAAATGCAGGCCAGCATTTGCAAGCGTGTTTCGATCACTCTGTTCGGCTTCCTCCTCTGGGCATCGGGTATGATGATCCTGGTCTTCGCCTGTCTCTCCTTATCTCTTCGTCGACATCTCCCCCAGTGCTGGTGGCGAGCGCTTACTCTGCGCCCCTGAGGGCCTGTTTCTGCAGCCTGTCTTAAATGCACTTCTTTTCTCGCAGCGCTCGCCACTCCAGCCTAACTTGTTTGTTTCTTCGCCAAAGTCGGCGACTTGTTTTTCTCCTTGCGTCACAGACGCAACAAACTCTGCGCTTCATGTCCGATCACCGTCAAACGGAGGAGGATAAGGAGGAGGAGGATGAGGACGAGGGGGAATGGGAGGGGGAAGGTGGAAGGGGAGGGAGAGGGGGAAGGTGGAAGGGGAGGGAGAGGGGGAGGAGGAGAGGAAGAGGCGGGATGATGATGATGTGATGTTGATGATGATGATGATGATGATGCTGCGGCTGCTGCTGCTGCTGCTGCTGCTGAGGAGGAGGAGGTAGGAGGAAGGAGGATGGAAGGAGGAGGAGGTTGGGGGGGGAGCGCGGTTGAGGGGTAGGCAGGACGGATGAGGGGAGGGGGAGATAGAATGGAGGAGGAGGACGGAGGAGGAGGCAGGAGGTATGAGGAGGAGAGGGGGAGTAGGTCAGGAAGGAGGAGAAGGAGGAGGAGGAGGAGGATGAGGATGGGAGGAGAAGAAGGAGGAGGAGAAGAAGGAGGCGAGTGAGGGAGGAGCAGTAGGAGGACGGAGGAGGAGGAGAAGTCCAGGAGGAGTCAGGCAGGAGAGGAGGGAGAACGAGTGAGAGATGGAGGGGAGAGGATGGAGGAGGAGGAAGGCAGCAGAGGATGAGGATGAGGAGGAGGAGGATGGCGCCGTCGAGAGCATTTTGGCAAGCGGCAGTTCCCTCGCGGAGCAGACGCGCGCGCGGACTGCCCCACGACAAGGGTCGGCCCAGCGCGATCCCGTCGCGCGTTGTTCGTCGTCGCCGCCATCGTCGTCGCTGGCGCCGTCGCCACCATCGTCGCCGTCGCCATAGCCGTTGTCGTCGAGGTCTGAAGTGAAGAAGGGGGCCCTGCGCACGAGGGCACGCCGGCCTTAGGCGTCGGACGTCTCGGTCGGTCCCTGGGGATTGCACAGCCACGCGGTGCTCTTCAATGGCTGCGCCTCGCCGGGGGCGTCCCGGGGGCGCCCGGGTCCTCCCGAGCGACCGCCGGCAGCCCGAGCTGCGGCCCGAGAGCCGACATGGGGGCCCCTGCCGTCCAGAGGCTGGTCCGGAGCGAGTTCGGGCGCGGCGGCGCCCGCCCTCCCACCGTCCCCCGAGATCCACCTCGCCGGGTGGAGCATTGACACCTTGGCGCCCGTGCTGCTGGATGCCGCGTGTTTCTGCCAGCAGCTAGTGAGTGCCGCACTAGGCTGACCGCCTCCTCGGCGAATCAGAGCGCAGTCCAAAACAATCCCCCGAGGTCCTGGCGTCGCAACTTCTCCGCAGCGGAGCGGGCGACTCTGCACCGCTTCGGGCCCCACAGGATACACTCACAGATCGGTCGCGCCCGGGGGTCTTCACGGGGAGATAGAGAGTCGGCCAGTGTCTCAAGGGTGCGCGACGAGGATGCAAGGGCCTTGGCCGCCCACGTCGAAGCTTCTCGCGCGGGGCGCGGCCGACGAAAGCGGCCAAGGATGGGCCGAGGAGGCTAAGGATGCACGGGTATCCTTAGGAAGGCTGCCCACCCTTGCTGTGCGGGTCCACTGTAAGTAGAGGAAAAATAACTATGCACATACACCGATTCTGGTCAGGCCCACCCTGAGCCCAGGATCGGTGCATACGCCATCCTGCCTTGGCCAGGAGGGCACATGCACCGATCCTGGGCCCAGGATGGGCCGGGCCAAGATCGGTGCATGTGCATAGTTCTCTTCGCCCGAGTAAGGTCCAAGGCTTCGGTCGAGGCCTTTAGCGACGTGGCGTGTTTCCGCGACGTCGCATCCATACGGTCGGGAACTTCCGAGTCGCGTGTCGCGGCGGCGGCCCCTGGCGACATGCCATGCCATGCGAGCGGAGAGCGCGTCGCTCCGCGCCGTGGGGCGTGGGGCTCGGAGAGGCGTGGGGGCGACGACGGCTGTGACCCAAAAGAGCTGAGAGAGCGCGTCGCGCCGAAGGCGCGGTGGGTCAGAAGCGGCGGCGCGACGCGCTGTCCGGAAGTTCCCGACCGTGCCAGGGGGCGTCCAAGAGGGGGGCGTCCAAGAGGGGGGGCGCAAATCATGACCGGTGGCATGTGCGCGGCTCCATGGGGGCGGCCAGGGACGCCATGAAATAAGAAGAGGCGCCATCCATGAACTCTGGGGAGATGTCATGGCCCCCACCATGATATTCCCCCCCCCCCCCAAGCACTCACCCCCCTCTTGGCGGCTCCCGACCGCAGGGTCCAGGGCTGCGGCCGAGGCCTTTTGCGACGCTGCACTGTGGAGGAGGTGGAGGAGGAGGAAGAGAAGGAAGAGAAGGAAGAGGAGGAGGAGGAGGAGGAGGAGGAGGAGGAGGAGGAGGAGGAGGGAGGAGGAGGAGGAGAGGAGGAGGGGAGGAGGAGGAGAGGAGGCGGAGGAGGAGGAGGAGGAAGGAGGAGGACGGAGGAGGATGAGGAGGAGCAGGAGGAGGATTGGAGGGGGAGGAGGAGGAGAGGTAGGAGGAGGAGAGGAGAGGATGGAGGAGGAGGAGGAGGAGGAGGAGGTCACCACCACCTACCCGCGCACCTACACCACCACTCAAACCCAAGTTGCCAACATCTACAGCAGCTCCAACTCACACACAACAGCAGCTCACCGTTCATAACCCTTGGGGAGACGAACGATTTGACGCTGTACTACCCACAGCCACAGACGGTTCAGAAGACGAAGGCAGCTACACTGACAACAGCGACGGCTACAAGTCTACTCCTACGCCCCTTTTTCTTACGTCCCCACCACCACACAAGGGACACGACATGCACTGCCCGACAAGCTGGGCAGCATACAACGCCAAAGACAGGATCGAACACGACGACGGCGACGAGGTCCACTGGCACTAGGCAATCTACCACAACGCAGCCAACAGTACATACACCTGCCGCTTTCCCAACGATCACCTGTTGCTACCAGGCTGGCGCATATACTTAGACACATACAGCAGCGAGTGCTTCGTCAACAACAACCACCATCAAGCCCTACCTCATCCACCGCTCAGGCCCGACCCCCAGGCGACTCGATTCTCAACGTTCAAGCTTCCACCTACGGTGCTGGCCAGATACCTGACGCTCAACGGCGCAGTGCCGGCAGACTCACACCTTCCACCATGGCGGCCACGATTTCACCACGCCTTCAGCTAGGACACAACACACAGGACTTCGCATAATGTTGATCATTCAATCAGGACTTCAGAGTAGCAGTCAATACCACCAACAGGCGCTTTGCCTCCTTGGTCCAAGCACCCACGACAGTAATGAACGACATTGCCAAGCAGACCGTGCTCTCGGTCTGACAATGGCTTTGCTCATGTTACGACGACGACACTTTGAAGTACGGCTGGCCGGTACGTGCACACAATACTGCACACTTGTTGCAGCAAATCTGAAACCCAAACGGCTTACCAGGCAACGACTACAACATCCCCACTATACCATCAACATCTTACAGCAACGACTGCACCACGGAAGACGCACCACAGCCATTGCAACAATCAGCTGCAGACACACAACAAAACACAATTACCACGCCTGGCCAACAACCGATAGGTGCTGACACATCCGCCACTCAACAGCCCAACACCGATTGAATGACCAGAAGTCCAATCCACCCGCCTCCACCAAACCTCAGGATCCCAATCATCTGCCCACCTCCCAAGGCCGCACGGGCACAACTCTGGCTAGCCGAAATACCAGCATCAGAACTAACATCACAATGCAAATCTACTTCCAACCAAAAGCACTACCGATCCACCTCAACGACGGACACACATGATCTATTCCAATGCCTACAAATACAGGGCACCTCGAACAACACTACGTCGAAGACGGCAACGGTCAGAGGTTTTTGCAGTACATAGAGACACTACGACGCCACCAGCAGCAATACCAACACAATGTGGTAGAAGTGCGACAGCGCAACTTACGCAATTCGGAACTACGACAGCGACAGGAGATACCTACTGCACTGGAAGCACCAACCATGCCCAAGCCCAAGTTCCCAGTACCTGAACACAAAGCGCCACCAACACCGAAACCAACGTTCCCCACCGCACAAGCTGACGGCAATGACTACTGGGGATACCACAGGGACCCCACTCGGAGTGGCCTCGACATGACACATACTATACACAATTTCTGGTGCGATACAACAGCCTACAACCACACATTACCACAACGATTGTGAGGCCAAATATTGGGACAGCAGTGCGGCGAGCATCAACTACTATCATATAAAATAGTTTGGCAGAGTCTACGACCTCACATCTTCCACAACTGCGGCTTTCAGAACATCGATTGCCGCACAGCGAGGACTTGTGCTTGCCATTCGCTCTTGCTTAGTCATGATCCTTCCTTTCACCAAGGACATCTGCAATGCCAGTGCCCTCTACGCAACTTGCAGTCGGCTCCTCCTGCTGTCGTCCTTTGCGTCCGCCGTCTTGGCCGTTTCGTCTCTCTTCCTTCTCGCGCCTTTCCCGCTCCTGCTGACGGCCGTTGGCCTCTCCTCCCCCCCCCGCCAAGGGTCGCGCCTCGCTGATGGCTGGTGTGCGCCGAGCTCCCGCTTGTCCGCTCGCGGACGCACGGGAGCTTGGCGGTCGCCTCCTGCGGCGTGCTGCCTCTCCTGCTCCCCCCTTTGCTCGCCCCGCTGTCTGATGCCTGCCGACGAGCCGCGCGCGACGTCGCACACGGCCTTCTCGGCCATGCTTCTCGATGCGCTCGGGCCCTGTGCCTTTGCGTCCAGCCTGCGCCAGTGTTTGCCAGCCTGTTGCACCTCTGCCTCCACGCGCTCGTGCTGAGCGGGTCTCTGCCACATAGCAGCCCCAACCTCCTACGGTCCACTGCCCTCGGCCAGGCAGAGCCGGCCCAGCAGAGTGATGATGATGCTGCTGATGGCGATGCGGATGATGATGACGATGCTGACGATGGTGATGATGATGATTATGATGATGCCTTTGGTGATGGTGATGGTGATGGTGATGGTGATGATGATGATGGTGGTGGTGATGATGATGATGATGATGATGCTAATGATGATCGTGATGATGATGATGATGCTGATGATGCTGATACTGATGATGATGGTTATGACGATGATGCTGATGATGATGAGGAGAGCTGGCGGCGCGATGTTCTGACCACCTTGCCAGCCTACTGGGCAGGGGGAGGGTGTGGGATCTAGGTGGGTGTGCGGGGACGGGCGGTTGCTCACAGCAGGCCGCAGTTGCACATCTTGCCCCTCAGCATTGCGCACGCACTTTCATTTCAGGCCCGCCTACTGTAGGGCGTGGCCCACACCAGGGAGATGACCCCTAACACATCTAAGCCTCAGAGTCACTGGGTGTTTCACGAGCTGGACCTGACCAGCATTTACGCCCCTAGACCACTCATGCACTCTCTTATACACTGCCTCACACAAGCTAATCAATACCTACCTGGCCAACCTCATACCAACTGCGGGCAACTCTACCACTAATCCTGGCTTTCCTTAACCCCGTCGTCAGAGTTGCAGGTCTCTGCATTTGAAGGGAGAATCATGGCCACACTGGTGGCCACAATGACGGGGGCAGCCCCCCCTAGGAACTTAGGAACTGGCACGGTGAAAGGGCCACCCCCGAGGAACCGAAAAGACGCGGGCAACAACCCAATAATTGCCATATTCTTTACTCCGTTACAGGGCCCGCCATCACAGACTGCGCCAGCCCCAGCACACACACGTAGGCTCAACATCTGTACTCTCTCTCTCTCTCCCCCTCTTTACGCACAATCCTCTGCCCTCTGCCTATCTACTCTTTGCTCCTTGGTGCTCTAAGCCTCCGTATCCTTTCCAGCGCATCAACATCTTTTGCTCAGGCTAGCCGGTACGATCTGGCAAAACTCAAGCCATCGAGGCACGATCTGTTTACCTTAAAAACTCGAAAGCTATAGGCCAGCCTATTACAGAGCCAACCTCACAAGTCAGCGACGCGTGGACGCCACCATATTGCCCCGTGCCACATTTTTGCTTCGCGCTGATGGGGGGCGGGAGGACTGCGGGGCTGGGGAGTGTCTGGGGTGGGGAAAGGACACGTACCTCAATAGAGGGGGCATTATGCCACCGGCGGTGGCCTGTCGTTCGTGTTTTACTCATCAATCTTTCTTCCGATTCACGGCCGCCCTCATCTGATTTAACTTTCGGTGTCCCAGCTCTTATGCTCCTCTTATATTGTCTCTCTATATTCTACGACACACAAACCAGCCACTACCTACCTGGCCAACCTCATACCAACTTGTGGGCAACTGTACAGTGAAGCCTGGCTTTCTTTACCTCCCGCGTCACATCCTATTCCACTTGAAGCTTGGCGCCGCCCGTACCACATGTTATTGCTTCTTTCTAGCTCGAACCGCCGCCATCCTTGACTTGAGAGTCGGATCGAGTAGGGGGGGATGGCAGGCGGGAGGGGACGAGCCTCACTTTACACTGGCTGCCTGCCACCACTGGAGATAAATGCAGGCCAGCATTTGCAAGCGTGTTTCGATCACTCTGTTCGGCTTCCTCCTCTGGGCATCGGGTATGATGATCCTGGTCTTCGCCTGTCTCTCCTTATCTCTTCGTCGACATCTCCCCCAGTGCTGGTGGCGAGCGCTTACTCTGCGCCCCTGAGGGCCTGTTTCTGCAGCCTGTCTTAAATGCACTTCTTTTCTCGCAGCGCTCGCCACTCCAGCCTAACTTGTTTGTTTCTTCGCCAAAGTCGGCGACTTGTTTTTCTCCTTGCGTCACAGACGCAACAAACTCTGCGCTTCATGTCCGATCACCGTCAAACGGAGGAGGATAAGGAGGAGGAGGATGAGGACGAGGGGGAATGGGAGGGGGAAGGTGGAAGGGGAGGGAGAGGGGGAGGAGGAGGAGGAAGGCGATGATGATGATGAGATGATGATGATGATGATGATGATGATGATGCTGCTGCTGCTGCTGCTGCTGCTGCTGCTGAGGAGGAGGAGGAGGAGGAGGAGGAGGAGGAGGAGGAGGAGGGGGAGGGGGAGGGGGAGGGGGAGGAGGAGGAGGGGGAGGGGGAGAAGGAGAGGAGGAGGAGGAGGAGGAGGAGGATGAGGAGGAGCAGGGGGAGGAGGAGGAGGAGAAGGAGGAGGAGGAGGAGGTGAGGAGGAGGAGAAGAAGGAGGAGGAGAAGAGGAGGAGGAGGAGGAGGAGGAGAAGGAGGAGGAGGGGAGGAGAAGGAGGAGGAGGAGGAGGAGAACGAGGAGGAAGAGGAAGGGGAGGAGGATGGAGGAGGAGGAGGAGCAGAAGGAGGAGGAAGAGGAGGAGGAGGATGGAGGGGCACGAGAGCATTCTTGCAAGCGGCCGCCCCCGCGAGCAGCCGCGCGCGGCTGCCCCACGAAGGGCGGCCCAGGCCGATCCCCGTCGCCGTCGTCGTCGCCGCCATCGTCGTCGCTGGCGCCGTCGCCACCATCGTCGCCGTCGCCATAGCCGTTGTCGTCGAGGTCTGAAGTGAAGAAGGGGGCCCTGCGCACGAGGGCACGCTGGCCTTAGGCGTCGGACGTCTCGGTCGGTCCCTGGGGATTGCACAGCCACGCGGTGCTCTTCAATGGCTGCGCCTCGCCGGGGGCGTCCCGGGGGCGCCCGGGTCCGCCCGAGCGACCGCCGGCAGCCCGAGCTGCGGCCCGAGAGCCGACATGGGGGCCCCTGCCGTCCAGAGGCTGGTCCGGAGCGAGGTCGGGCGCGGCGGCGCCCGCCCTCCCACCGTCCCCCGAGATCCACCTCGCCGGGTGGAGCATTGACACCTTGGCGCCCGTGCTGCTGGATGCCGCGTGTTTCTGCCAGCAGCTAGTGAGTGCCGCACTAGGCTGACCGCCTCCTCGGCGAATCAGAGCGCAGTCCAAAACAATCCCCCGAGGTCCTGGCGTCGCAACTTCTCCGCAGCGGAGCGGGCGACTCTGCACCGCTTCGGGCCCCACAGGATACACTCACAGATCGGTCGCGCCCGGGGGTCTTCACGGGGAGATAGAGAGTCGGCCAGTGTCTCAAGGGTGCGCGACGAGGATGCAAGGGCCTTGGCCGCCCACGTCGAAGCTTCTCGCGCGGGGCGCGGCCGACGAAAGCGGCCAAGGATGGGCCGAGGAGGCTAAGGATGCACGGGTATCCTTAGGAAGGCTGCCCACCCTTGCTGTGCGGGTCCACTGTAAGTAGAGGAAAAATAACTATGCACATACACCGATTCTGGTCAGGCCCACCCTGAGCCCAGGATCGGTGCATACGCCATCCTGCCTTGGCCAGGAGGGCACATGGACCGATCCTGGGCCCAGGATGGGCCGGGCCAAGATCGGTGCATGTGCATAGTTCTCTTCGCCCGAGTAAGGTCCAAGGCTTCGGTCGAGGCCTTTAGCGACGTGGCGTGTTTCCGCGACGTCGCATCCATACGGTCGGGAACTTCCGAGTCGCGTGTCGCGGCGGCGGCCCCTGGCGACATGCCATGCCATGCGAGCGGAGAGCGCGTCGCTCCGCGCCGTGGGGCGTGGGGCTCGGAGAGGCGTGGGGGCGACGACGGCTGTGACCCAAAAGAGCTGAGAGAGCGCGTCGCGCCGAAGGCGCGGTGGGTCAGAAGCGGCGGCGCGACGCGCTGTCCGGAAGTTCCCGACCGTGCCAGGGGGCGTCCAAGAGGGGGGCGTCCAAGAGGGGGGGCGCAAATCATGACCGGTGGCATGTGCGCGGCTCCATGGGGGCGGCCAGGGACGCCATGAAATAAGAAGAGGCGCCATCCATGAACTCTGGGGAGATGTCATGGCCCCCACCATGATATTCCCCCCCCCCCCCAAGCACTCACCCCCCTCTTGGCGGCTCCCGACCGCAGGGTCCAGGGCTGCGGCCGAGGCCTTTTGCGACGCTGCACTGTGGAGGAGGTGGAGGAGGAAGAGAAGGAAGAGAAGGAAGAGGAGGAGGAGGAGGAGGAGGAGGAGGAGGAGGAGGAGGAGGAGGAGGAGGAGGAGGAGGAGGGAGGAGGAGGAGGAGGAGGAGGAGGAGGAGGAGGAGGAGGAGGAGGAGGAGGAGGAGGAGGGAGGAGGAGGAGGTTTTGCGACGCTGCACTTCTTCTCGCTGCGTCGGATCTCCAAGGGCCCCCCAAGAAGCGTCGAGGCGGCGGGCGCCCGCGCCCAGAGCGAGGGCTGCACGGGGGCGCGACCGGCCTCTCTCCGTCGGTGATGCACCTGCGAGGCATCGTCGACGTCGGCGGTGCATCGGCGACGTCGCCGTGGAGCAGATCGGGCCCCACAGCGAGCCACCTCGGCGATGCACCGGCGATGCGCCTCGATCCTCCGGCCCCATCTGCTCCGACCCCACCCGGGAGGCCTCTATAGCCCATGGCAGACGGCTTTTATGGCAGCCCTGGGCCTCCGGGGCACCCGCCGGGCCCCGGGACCAGCAAGACGGAGGAGGAGGAGGAGGAGGAGGAGGAGGAGGAGGAGGAGGAGGAGGAGGAGGAGGAGGAGGAGGAGGAGGAGGAGGAGGAGGAGGAGGAATAGGAGGAATAAGAGGAATAGGAGGAGGAGGAGGAGGAGGAGGAAGGAGGAGGAGGGGAGGAGGAGGAGGAGGAGGAGGGGAGGAGGAGGAGAGGGCAGGAGGAGGAGGTGGAGGAGGAGGAGGAACAGGTGGGGGAGGAGGAGGAGGTGGAGGTGGAGGAGGAGCCGGCCCTGGGCAGCAGAAGCCAGGGCGTCGCGTGCCTGGGCAGACCTCCGGGGACGTGGCTTCCGGTCCGCCGCGACGCGCTCTCCCAACAACTTCGGCGTCCGGAGGCCGTGGTCGGGCCGGGGGGCCACCGCAAAACACATCCAGGGAAGCGGGAACACTGGCCCTCGGGGAACGGTCGGGACCTCCACTCTATCTCGTCCACTTGTTCTTGCATGATGTTTTCTTAGCATATCATACACGTTGTCATCTATTCATCTGGAGCCGCAGGTGGGAACGATCACAGCGTCGGATGTCTCGGTCCTCGCCCGTCCTCCGCCTCCGCCTCCTCCCCTTTCTGCGGCAGCGAGCTGCGCATCACCCTCGCGGGCGCAGATGGCTTCCTCCTCGTCCTCCTCCTCCTGTCTCTCCTCCTCCCCCTCCTCCTCCTCGAGCTCTCCGTCCGTCCCTCCGTCCCCTCCTGCCTCCCTCCCTCCCGTCCTTCCCCCTCCCGCCCTTCCCACCTCTCCCTCCCTCTCCCCCTCTTCCCCTCCCTTGTCCCCTCCCTGGCCCCCGGCCTCCTCTCCCATCCCTCGGCCCCTTCCCATCCCCCTCCCTCGCCACTGAGACCCGACCGTGTTCCGCTGCGGGCGCCCAGCTGGGCGGTCGGCGCGCTGCGGGATTGGCGCGGAGCGCGGATTGGACCGCGCTCCATGCCCTCGGCCTTCAGCCTTCAGCCTTCAGCCGTTAGCCTTCAGCGTTCAGCCTTCAGCCTCCTCTTCTCCTCTTCTCCTCTTCTCCTTATACCTGTCCCCTGATAAATCGTCACCTATACCTTTCCAAGGATGCGTTCTGGCCAAGATTTTGGTGGTCATCCAGCTCTGGCGACGAGAGGTCTCCCAGAGGGCTCCCAAAGGGCGGAAAACATATCAAGGCTCGATCCTCGAAGCTCCTCCTCCCCCCGCCACCTTCAACGATGCCACGTCTGCTGCTGCTGCTGCTGCTGCTGCTGCTGTTTGTCCGCCTATCCTGCCCTTTAGCTGCTGCTGCCGCCGCCGCCTCCTGCAACACCGTGCGGTTGCCTTCTGCTGCTTCGTGCAACAGCATGCCCTGTATTTGCTCACCTTCCACGATGCCCTCGCCGACTGCTGCACGGACCAGAGACGATGCTGCAAGGACGGACGAGGAGACCAGGACGCCTGGTGCAAGGTCTCCTGCCGCTGCGCCCTCGCCCACGCGAGCCGCTTCGAGATCTCGACCTGCATCACGTCAGGGCTGTCCGTCTGGGTGCCAACAACCTGCCGGGAGGAGACGGGGGAGGAGGATGAGGGGGGGGAGAAGGAGGAGACCAGTGTAAACCCAAGACGCATCAACGATGCTGCGATGAGCCCTCCCTCTAAGTTCCCTCTTCATAGGTCCCCAGGCGAAGGAATTTCTTTGCGGGAAGCGCCCCATTGAAGGACAACCGTCTGAGAATCCCCAATCGTGCCAAAACTCCATTCCTGAGACTTTCACGCCGAGAATCAACGTGACTATTGCGTCCTAGCAAGTCTAAGACATGCCAACATTTTTTCATGGGACTTCGACACCGCGAATCAGAATGACTGTTGCGTCCTGACAATCCGAAACCGTGCCAAAACACCAATCCTTGAACTTCAACCCTCGGATTCCTTAGTATTGTTGCGAACTGTTCAGTGCGCGGTTCGAAGGCGAGAGCAACACTTTGAACCCACCCCCCGACCTTGAAACATTGGGTCACTTTGGAAACGAATGTGCGCGGCGCTGAAGTGAGAGCGACATTTTGAAAAGCACCCGCCCTCATCCTTCAAGCTGTTGCACATTTTGAAAACGACAGTGCGCGGTGCAGAAGGAAAAGCGACAATTTGAAAACCACCCGCCCTCCATCCTTGAAGCTGTTGCGCACTTTGTTCGCGGCGCTAGGGCGAGAACCACCTTTTGGAAAAGGACCCACCCACCATCCGTGAAACCGTTGCACATTACAAACTTCAAGATCACACATCGTGCGGAAATCTCAAGCGAAACGCCCAGCCCGCCCAACCGACACGTCTAGGGTCTCTTTTTGCGACATTGAGGAAAAGGGATGGAGGAGGAGGAGGAGGAGGAGAAAGAGAAGGCACAGGCAGAGGCGGTTGGAATGCGCGCCAGATTCACTCAAAGTCGACCAGTGCCTCCCCCGATGTATGTGGAAGAACAGGGGCCCCTCAGTACTGCGGGCAACCCATGGGGCGCTGTGGGCACGACTTGCTGAATGAGGACAACGAGGGCGTGACATTGGGACCGGAGGATGATGAGGAGGAGGGCCAATGTAAACCCAAGACTTATCAACGATGCTGGAATACATCCTTCCTCCAAGATCCCCCGTCGCAAGCCCCTACGAGGGGTCATTACCACTGAGGGAATTGCTTTGTTGGGAGACAACCGTGGACATCTTGAAGCTTACAGAAACGCCATTCTCTGGACTTCGACGACACGACTTAACCTGACTGTTACGTCTTGGCGATCCTGAATCGAACCAGAAAGCCAATCCTAACACTTCAGCATCGCGAATCAACGTAACTGTGGCGCCCTGACAGTCCTGAATCGTTCCAAAACATCATGTCTGGTACGTTAACCATGAGAAGCAGTGAACTCTTGCAACTGTTTGACACGGATGCGCGCGGCGCTAGGGCGAGAACCACATTTTGAAAACGGCCCGCCCTCAATCCGTGAAGTTCTTGCAATTCTGTGGAAACGAATGTGCGGGGCGCTGAGGCGAGAACCGCATTTTGAAAACGATCCGCCCTCACTTCGAGAAGCGTCTGCAACTTTGAATAACGAATGTGCGCGGTGCTAAAACGAGAAACACATTTAGAAAACGAACCTCCCTCAACCCGTGAAACTCTAGCAACTAAATAATACGAACATGCGCGGCGCCCAGGCGATAATCACATATGGAAAACGACCCGCAATAGATCCGTGAAGCTCTTGCATATTAAAAAACGAATGTGCGCGGCGCTAAAGCGAGAACCACATACTCACCCTCAATATGTGAAGCTCCTGCCATTCTTGAAAAACGAATGTGCGCGGCGCTAATGCTTTTGAAAACCACCCGCCCTCCATCTGTGAAGCTGCTGCAAACTTTTAAGCATCAAGGTCGTAAGTGGTGAGTAAGTCTCAGTCGAAACGAAACGCTCGGCCCGCCCTTTCGACCGGCCTCGGAGTGCGACAAGGAGGAGGTGTTTTAAAGGAACAGGAATGGAGGAGGAGGCGGAGGAGGATGAGGAGGATTAGCAGGAGGACGAGGGAGGAGCGCTTGCCAGCGCCCGGGCAGGCACTGCTCCTCTCTCCGGGGACCTGCGCTGCGAGGGGGAATCGCGCCGCAGAGTTCGGCGCTCTGGCGGCTCGCCGCGCCGCGCAGCCGCTGGCGGTGCCCGGCCGAGTCGGCGCCGCGGTGGGGCACCAGCGGTGGGACGACGACGACGACGACGACGACGACGACGACGACGACGACGACGGCGACGACGACGACGACGACGACGCCGACGGCGACGACGACGGCGAGCGTCGAGCGGTGGCGGCGAGGCGAGGCGGCGGCCCTGCGGCGGCGCGGCGGCCGTGGGGCCGCGGGGCGGCGCGCGCGCGCGCGCCCGCTCGGCGTGCCGGACAAGAGCAGCGCTCGGGCGTCGGCTCGGCGGCGAGCGACGGGGGGGGAGTGAGAGGGAGCAGGCCTCCTCAGAGGGAGGCGGGGCTTCTCAAGAGGCCTTCGGGGAAGGCTTCAAGATCTTCTCCGAAGGCCAGGGGACTCCCGAACCGTGTCGCTTCCCCCCCAAGCTCGCCGCCGATCGGCAACTCTTGGCAGGCAAGTGCCAGATCGCATGAGCAAGTGTGACCAGTGCGCTCTAAAAAAACGGCCGTAGCATCCCCAGGCAGGGGGTGGATCGAAACCGGTCATGCAGGAAAAGACGGCCCAGGACGTACACCATACTCATGCAGGAGGAAGGAGCAGAAGCGGGGCGAACGCTAAGAGACGAGAGACGGGAGGGAGCCCATGCAGGCGCACACACAGTCACCTCTCGGTGACAACGGCAGTGCCTACATCGAGCGACAGAATTCGACCATTTGCATTGTGCCAGAGATGGGGCGTCGCCAAGCCTTAACTTTTGCACTTCCCGACTTCCGCAATCCGACGCCTTCGCCACGTCTTTCGATCTTCAAACGTATGGTTGTGTATCATCTTTGAGATCAAGCAGTTTCCAGGCCGATCTGATGAAGAGTTTGGGTACAATGGTTAAGAACGCTTTGTGAACGCGTCAAGACTTGGCCCACACGAGAAATCACTGGTGCTGGAAACATCCTCCACCGATGAAGTCGGAAGGCGTTTGACCTATTTTGGGATTGGACGTTGCCAAGAGTCCACTTGGCAAGCGGACGATCCCTTGCGGGCACATGTCTTGCAAGCTTTCCGATGGTGTCGTCTCCGCTCTTTCGCGCGTCTCCTCCTCCTTCTTCCTACTCCCGCCCCATCACCCCTTCCTCTTTCCGTCGCTGCTGCTCATGATGTTGCCTGCATGCCAATTTCGGCACACCCCTCATGTGGATCGTGAGGGGAGCTCCACCTACAACCCGAATGGGCGCGCCCGCCTGCGCCCCCCGCTCATTACGGCACAGCCCTCCCGCGGATCGTGCCCATGATTTGGGACTTCCACCTGCGGCTTTAGTGGACGCGCCCGCATGTGCCCCCCGCTCATTTTTCGGCACCACTCCTGCGGATCGTGCCCCAGAGTGAGCCCCACCCCCCTCCCTCCCACGGTACGCCATACATGGCCCTCTCTAGAAACCAGGAGCATCAAGAAGTGTGCACCTCATTGGGGGAGGATTTGTACTTTCGCTTGCGGCCGCCGAGGAAGAGATGCCAACCTAAGACCCAACCTCCCGAACCCTCAAGGGCGAGGCCTTTTCTGGAGGGCCCTCATGAAGAGAGGGCCACACCCTGCGCTACACGCAGCTCCTTTGGATTGGACCCTTCGCCAGGCTGCAGCGGCGTAACGACAGTCTCTTTGACATTTCACAAGACAATGGGACACCGAAACGGTGTCAGCCCCGAACAGCCCCACCCATATAATTCTAGCAATAACGGCTGTTGGGGCATCGCCCAGCGGCGGGATGACCGAGTCCCTTTGGCCTCGAATCTTGGTAATCGTTTTCGCATGCCCAGCGGGCCAACGCCACACTATAATCTCTAGTGGGAGGTTCAGAGTACTTGTATATTGCTGGTTCGCGCGCGCGGGGCGGCCCTTGTGGTCCGTGGAGGAAGAGTACACCAAGTACGTCCCATCAAGGTCCTGGCAAGATCGGGCCATAGATGTCAGCACTCCACTCCCTGGCGCGGACTTCGGGACCTTCAATACAGCCCCAAAGGCGCCTGGGCCAAGGAGCCCCCCCAAAAACGGCCTAGGACGGCCCCAATGCGCAAACCACCATTGATTGTCTGGAGGCGTTTGGCAAACTTTAGCGGTCTCGCTTTCCCGCGCTTCCGACAGCCCAGGAGGCCACCGATATCGTTCCAACACAATCCCACAAGGCCCGCAGTGGCGCTCCAAGACCGCCCAAGAAGCCCCCAGGAGGCCCGCAGCACGCCTCCAAGAGGCCTCCGAGAGGCACCCCAACGCAGCCCGAGAGGCAACCAGCACGCCGCTGACCCACGACCCACGCACGGTGGCGGGATGCCCTGGCGGAGCTTCGGTGGTGGCGTGCTCCGTTGTGCGCTGCCTTGCAGTTGCTCTCCCCCAGGCGAGGTTCGCGCTACAGCTCGCCCGCCAGACACCATCTTCTCAGCCCCCGCGGGGGCACAGGCAAGCGCCAGCGATCATACAGTGTGGGCCAACAGAGGGAGCAAAACGATTGAGTTCGGCGGCCCCCCTGCGGGCCCACGCCGTGTTGGTGGCTCGTCGGGTAGAAGATGAGATGGAGGAAGAAGGAGGAAAGTGGAATGCATGTTTTAAAGGGCATGCTAAGAGGGCTTCTTCCAGTCCGACGGCCGATAATGCTTCGACGATGCGTTTTTCTGTATATCATTTTTCCGGGGGCGAGTAAACATACGAGTGAGGTGTGTTCTCAATGCTTGGCCCACGCGCGTGTCAGCTCCTGGGACACGTAAACACATGATCGAGATGCGCTCTCAGGGCTGCGGCAGGTCTGCGAAAGCCTCGCTTCGGCGCACCCTCACGCATTTCCTCGCTGACATTTTTCTGGGGCGCGTCATATACAAATGGTCAACGCATTTCTGGCTACGACGCTCTCATTTCGGCATATCTTCACTGCATCTTCTGCTCCACACTCTCCTGGGACACATGAAAATGCAAGCACCCTGCGCTTCGAGGGCCGCGAAGGGCTCAATTCTAGACAGCCCTCACGCATGTCCTGCTCCACACTCTACTGGAACACGTGCAAATACGAATGATCTGCGCTCTCAAGCTTCTGGGGCACGTGAAGGAACAAGTGGTATCGGCCTCGAGGCTCTGGGGAGGCGCAACAATGCGAGTGAGTTGTCCTTCCATTTTGATGGGAACTTCAAGTCAGCACACCCCTCAAGTACTTCGTGAATGTTGGGCGCCCAACTGGCCCCCAAGATGGCTCCTTGGAGCTTCAAATCGGCACACCTCACGCACGTCGTGCCCCATCGGCCCGAAAGGCCCTTAGCTGGCGTCCAAGACCATCCAATCACCCAAGGAAGCAAATACTCCCCCAAGAAACATTGCAACGATCGGTACCGAGCCTCGTCGAGGCAATATTCCGAACACGAGCTGATTGCAACATATTCGTGCAAGCTTTCCCTCTGGGGGCCCGCCGTGACTCCCGCGCTGCTGGTTTTACAGTTTAGACCCAGGCCTGTAATCATATATCTCAGCATGTGGTCTTGACGCGCAAGAGACTATGCCAGCGCCTGCCAAATCCTGGCCTCAATTGTCCCACTGCTGTATTTACGCGCGCAACCGCTATTCCATATTGTGTCGGGATCTCGCCGACCCTGGTCCAAGATAACTTCTTTTTTTTCAGAAGCCTCCCAGATAGGGTCAGAGTAGACGGTGTCGGAGGATCGTGTCGCATCGCCGATGCATTGCAGATGCAGTGGCGGCGTCGGCGAAGCATCGCCGACGTCGGCGTGGATAAAATAGGGCTCCACATCGAGACGCATCGCAAATGCATCGGCGATTCGGCGCGATCCTGCGACCACACCTTCTCGGACCCCGTCTTGCTGTGTGGTCCGAGGAAGCTGTCGCCACGGAGAAGCATGCGCGTCTGGCCCCATAGCCGCGCGGCGCAGCTCGCGGTGCCCCTAGCGCCGCCGCCCTCCTCAATGCTGTTGCTCGCCCGCTCCTCACTTCTCCTCTCCCTTCTCACCTCTTCCTCCTCCTCCCCGTCCTCCTCCCCCTCTCCTGTTCCTCCTCCTCCTCGTCCTTCTCCACCTCTTCTTCCTAACTCACTCCTCGTCCTCTTTTCTAACCCCTCCTCCTCCTCCACCTCCTCCTCCTCCTCGCTCCTCATCAATCCTGCTCCATGTACCTCATCCTTTTCCGCTCGTTGCCGACGTCCTCCTCTCTTTCTCTCTCTTCCCTTTTTCTCTTCAGAACACGACAGTGCGCGAAGCGGCCAGAACGCTTCCTGAAACAGACAAAAAAAACAAGCCGCTCCAAACTTATCTACGCTGGTCTGGAGGCAAGTTCCCGCTCTCTCCTCGCCTGTTCGGAAGCCAAGAGCCATGGCCCCGAATCCACCAAGATGGAGAGAGTGAGGGACTCCTTCCCTCGAGAAGGGGGAGGGGGGGCGGAGGAAGTTGGAAAGAAGGGAAGAAAGACGCCCTCTCAGTCGTAAGGGGGGAGAAGAGGAGGTGCCACCACTCCAATGAAATCAGGGCCAGAGGAAAGAGACAGCCCGCAACGGTTACATGGTTCAAAACCATGACAGAGCACGCGCAGCGACCGCAAGAAGAAGAGGAGGAGGAGGAGGAGGAGGAGGAGGAGGAGGAGGAGGAGGAGGAGGAGGAGGAGGAAGGGTTTGAGAAGGAAAAGGAGCAGGAGGAGGAGGGATGGGGAGGAAAAGCGGGGGAAGACACCCTCCCGAGGATCGGCCGACGTCCGCCGGCCAATCCGGGCAGCGTTGGATCCCCGGCGAGGCCCGCCCGACGCCGTGGTAAGGATTTCTTCCCGCAGTGCTCTCTGGCCCTCGACGTGGACCCAGCGTGGAGCGCTGAACGCCACTCTGGGCGCCCAGGGCACTCCACGACGAGGAGACCGAGGAGGAACCAGAGGAGACAGCTTTTTCCGATGTGGTCCTCCTTCGTGCCGCCGTGCGGCCGTCCCCCTCTCTTTTGATTCCCTCCTGTGCTAGGCTTATATGTATATATATATATGTATATATCAAGGTATCGTCCTGTGGCGAGCTCCACTGGGGTAGAGACCAACTGAAGCATGTCATATTGCGCCGTCTCCTTCTTCCGCACGTCGCACACTGTTTACCTCTTCCTCCCTGGCCTGCTACTTGACTCCCTCGGGCCTATTCCTTTATCTTCCGTTCTTTGCCATGGTACATGGTGTATGTGCGTATGTATATGTATGTATGTATGTATGTATGTATGTATGTATGTATGTATGTATGTATGCATGCATGCATGCATGCATGCATGCATGTATGTATGTATGTATGTATGTATGTATATATGTATGTATGTATGCATGCATGTATGTATGTATGTATGTATGTATGTATGTATGTATGTGTGTAGGTATGTATGCATGTATGTATGTATGCATGTATGTATGTATGTGTATGCATGTATGTATGTATGTGTATGTATGTATGTATGTATGTATGTATGTACGTATGTATGTAGGTATGTATGTATGTATGTGTATATATATATATACATACATATGTTCACACACATATCTATATTCCCCTCCTCCTCTTCCTCCTCTTCCTCCTCCTCCTGCGTCTCGTTGTCCTCTTGCCCCCCCTTCTGCTCGGTATGCTCTACTCCTCCGTTCCCCTTCCTATGACTCTACTCTGTTCTCGTCCACAAGCGCTCTTCCCTCATCACATGTGTTTGTTTAGCCCTGCCTCGCCCTGATCCTCCTCCTCCTCGTCCTCCTCCTCCTCGTCCTCCTCCTCCTCCTCCTCCTCCCAATCATTATCCTTCAATTCTCCCTCGTACTCCTCATTATGTTTTCTCCTCATTGCTGTTTTTGTTGCACTGCTGCTGCTTCTCCTCCTTGTCCTCCCTGCTATCCTCCCAGTCGTCTGGTTTTCCCCATCTTTCCTCGCTCGTACTGTAGATGATGCTCATCGTCATTCTCGTAGTCTTCCCCGGTTCCCTGTTCCTTGCCCCTCCTGTTGGCTTTTCTCCTTATCCCCGTCCATCTCCTATCCCGCTTCTCCTCCTTCTTCTCGCCCTCCTTCTGTTGCTCTCCTCTTCTTCAACTTCTTTCTCTCATTCCTGCTCCTATCCTTCCTGCTGCTGCTCCTCCTCCTCCTCCTCCTCCTCCTCCTCCCTCATCCTGCCGTCCTCCTTCTTCGTCGCCCACGCCTTCGCCTTTCTCTGCTGATGCAGCTGCTGCTTCTCCGCCTCTTTCCATGTTCCTCATCCTCACCCTTTTCCTCCTCCTCTTCCCGTTCTTCCTCCTCGCGCCCCTCTCATTCCCCTCCGCCTCTTCCTCCTTCTCCTCTCCTCGTCCCCCTGCTCCTCGTGGTATCACGACTCTTTCCCCCCCCTCCTCCTTTCCCTCCTCCCCCGCCTACTTGTTCTCCTCACCTCCCCCATCCTCCCCTTCATGCTTTTGCTCCCCGCCCGTTCGCACATGTTTTGGCCGGGCACCCAACCTGCCTGGGCGCCCGAGCCACCGTGTCCCCCTCGACGCGGCCCCTGCACCCGGAGCCCCGCCGGGCGGCCCCGCCCCCGGTGCCTGGCGTGGGCAACACGCCTTCGCCTGGCCGTTCCGCTCTTCGTCGGCAAAAGGCCCTCGCTGGCCTGCTGCTCTTGCTCTGCACCTCGTTCGGTGCACGAGGCCGCCTGCGTTGCCCCCGGCCCTGCCCGTCCTCGGTGCTCGGGCTCTGCCCTCTCCCTCCCCGGCAGCCGCTTCCGTCTCCTGCTGCTCTCCGCGCGCCGCGCGCCCGGCGCGTCTTGCCGGCACGGACCTCCGCGCCCGCGTCCGCCCGCGCTGCCGATGAAGAGCGTTTCCCTTCCCCTCCTCGTCCTTCGCCACCCTGGTTGCGCTCGGAGCCGCTGCAGGCACCGTGGTGGCCCAGGAAGCCACTGGCGGCCTGATGAGCTCCAAGGGGGGCCGAAAAAGTGACGGCGGTGTGGAGGCTTTTTTCTCACTGTCATAACCTTCACGTCCCGAGGGCGTCTGCCCGTAGGTGAGGCCTCCCACATTGCTGGGCAATCGGGCCTGCCCCGGCCGTCCAGCCAGGCCCTCCGAGGTGCCCCACGCAGGAACTGCGCAAGAAGTGACGACGGCTTCGAGGAGAAGAGCTCTTTGGCGGCGCGCAGAGGGGGGGTAGTGGGGGAGGGCTTCTCAGAAGGAGGCTGCTTCGTAGAAGGCGCCGGCACCTGCAGACAAGGTCCGCGCCTCCTAAGAAGTAGGGGAGGAGGAGGAGGAGGAGGAGGAGGAGGAGGAGGAGGAGGAGGAGGAGGAGGAGGAGGAGGAGGAGGAGGAGGAGGAGGAGGAGGAGGAGGACCCCTCCCCTACCGCCCTCTGCGCGTGGCCGAGCTTTTCTGTGGAGGACCTGGCAGCAGTGGGAGCGACAAAGGTTGGACAGCGTCGCACTTGAGAGCCCACACCGTTCTTGGCCCCCTCCCAGCGCGAAGCCTGACTCCCAACGTTATCCTTCCGCCGTCCCGCCAGGAGGGCGACGTGTCCTTTCGCTAGCAAGAAGCACTCCATCCACGGCCTCGGTGACCGAAGGTAGGCGGCGGGGCAGGCGGGTTGGTGTGGTTGGCGGTGTTGGACGGTGCTGGCTGGGTCGGTTGGTTGATTGGGCTGGCTGGTTGGGCTGGTTCGGGAAACTGGTTCCGATTATCCACCCGTCCCCGCAGCACGGGCTGGAGAGGCAGAGGGCATCCATGGCTCCGGTATTAGCCACAAGATCGCAGATCGTAGGCAGACGACGAAGAGGAGGAGGAGACGTGGAGCAGGAGGCGGTAGAGGAGTAGGAGGAGGAGGAGGGAGGAAGAGAAGAAATGGCGGGCACCTTGCTCGTGTCCGCTCCCTCCTCGAGCAGGTCGGCGATTCGACCTGGTTGCGGCAGCAGAGTGCAGGGATTCTGGACCCCGTTGCTGTCCCAGGTCCTTTCCTCTCACTTCGCAAACCGTCGAAACGAGCTCTGGGAAGGAATGGGGAGGAAGGTAGGGGGAAACATGCTGCTGCTGATGATGCTGCTGATGCTGATTACGCTGATGATGCTGCTGAGAATGATGCTGATTATAATGATGGTGATGGTGGTGATGATGGTGACTATGGTGATGGTGATGATGATGCTGCTGCTGATGATGATGCTGATGATGATGTTATCCTGATGCTGCTGATGGAAGAGTAATATGATGATGAGGAGGAGGCGGATGATGAAGATGCTAATGGACATCTAATGACGATGACTGTGGTGACTTTCAGTACGCGTCGTTCGCTCCTGTAGTTGTCTTAGCACGTCGTCGGGCATGTACATTCAGCATTCTCGCAAAAGTCGTGAACTGCTCTGGAGATGGCGAGGAGGAGGAGGAGAAGGAGGAGAAGGAGGAGGAGGAGGAGGAGGAGGAGGAGGAGGAGGAGGAGGAGTAGGAGAGGAGTAGGAGTAGGAGGAGGAGGGGAGGAGGAGGAGGAGGAGGGGAGGAGGAGGAGGAGGAGGAGGAGGAGGAGGAGGAGGAGGAGGAGGAGGAGGAGGAGGAGCAGAACCAGGAGCAGGAGGAGGAGGAGGAGGAGGAGGAGGAGGAGGAGGAGGAGAAGGAGAATCGGTGGAGGGGATAGTGGAGGGAGAAGGAGGAGGAGGGGACCGAGGAGGACAGGGGGACGAGTAGGGGAGGAACGCAGCGAGTTTGCCGCCCAGGGGCCAAACCCTGGCGCAGCTCCTTCCCCCGCAGGAGCGCTCTGTACGCGGAGCCGCCGCCCCGTTGGAGGGCGGGCGGGCGGTCTCTCCGTTGGTCCGGGAGCGACATCAGTCCCCGCCTCCTCCTCCTCCTCCTCCTCTTCCTCCTTCCTCCTTCCTCCTTCCTCCTTCCTCCTTCCTCCTCCTTCCTCCTCCTGCTCGAACGGTACATAGGCCGGTGCCGCATCCCCAGCGGCGGCTGACCCAAGGAGGCCCTCCGTCGCAGGCTCTGGAAGGACACTTTCAGCAGGGGTGCCTGTCTCTCTAGGATTCACCTCGCCAACTTCTGGGACGGCGTCCTCGATGGCCTCCACACCTGCCAGTGCAAGGACCCCTACCGGGCCAACAGGGCACGATGCCGAGTACGCGTCCGCTGCAGTGGGCCAGCCCCGGTGGTTGAAGAAGAAACCGCCGTGCACGCTCTCGCCGTCGGAGACGCCCACGACGTCTGTGGACCCGTCGATGTTGGCCTCGAGCCTCTCCAACTTGGCCTGGGTTGCGTCGAGGGCCACGTCGAAGCTGGCGACCTTCGTCGTGATGATGCCGACCTGGTCATCCACGTCCTTCTCCCCGATGCCAGTGTCCAGGTTGGCCAGCTCCGACTCAGGGAAGAAGTTGCGCTCGTAGTCGCTGTCGTCGCCTTGATCCAAAGCAACGAAAAATGTGCCATGCCCTTCCAGGTAGGCAGCCGCGGCTTCCTGGAGGACCGGGAAAACAGAAACGCCAAGAAGCAATTGCGCCTGCAAGAGAAGCACCGGATCCGACCAGCTCGGCGCCGAATCACACCGGCTGCGGATGTCGCTCATGATGGCGCGGAAGAAGGCCGTGGCTTTGACTGTCGACATGTGGCGGGTAACATTGTATGCGCTGTCGAATCGAACCAATTTCTTGACCAATCCTGGGGAAAGAAGCTTTCGCTGATGTAGCGCGCGTGCTGCTTGATCGAGCCCTTCAAAATGATGCCCGACCTCATGCGCCACCTCTCGCATCAACAGGCCGTGCAACTCCTCTGTGATCGTATGTGGCAAGGCAGAGGCCGCAAGTTGCACAACTGGTAACGCCATGGGGAGCAGGGGAAGAATCAGGGAAAATAATGTGACTATCCAACTGGGCCGCGCCTTGAGCCAAAAAATGGCTACGGATGATGATGATGATGAGGAGGAGGAGGAGGTGGAGGAGGAGGAGGAGGAAGGACAGGAGCAACAATCCAGACACTCCAGGGCCAGAGCATCCAGGACCAGAGCATGTGACCATACAATTTTCGTCCGTTTCAGGAAGAGGGTGACGTCATCATCCTGCCGTCGCTCGGACGTCTATTCCCCGTGCATGTTTCGATCTCGTGCGTGCTTTTTTGGCTCGATGATCCAGGATGCTCCTCGACGGTCCTCACCGAGAAACAATGCAAACGTCCGAGCGATGCCAAGTCATGCGATTGGCTCCGGGTGCGCCCCAGGGATCCTGGAGTAATTAGCGGCCCTCGTCTCTGATGTGCGCGCGGAGCAGCAGGGCAGCCTCGCCATCCTGCGGCGTATCCTTGGCATGACCCATGACTCATGGCTCCTCTGACTCTCCTCCCTGGATACTCCGACATTGTGATTCCCAACCATCCCGTGGTGTTGGGTCCTCGTTTTGAAGGGACAGCGCCCCGTGTCACCCACCTCACCTGAACTCGCCTCGCCTCGCCTCGCCTCAACACGCCTCACCTCGCCTCACCTCCCCGCGTCCCGCCTGGCCTGGCCTCTCCTCGACTCGTCTCGCCTCGCTTCGCATCGCCTCGCCTCGCCTTGCCTCACTCCTCCTCCTCCTTCTGCTCCTCCTCCTCCTCCTCCTCCTCCTCCTCTTCCTCGCTCCTCCCAACCCTGACTTTGCCCTCCGCGCATATGTCGGCACCTTCGTGGCCCCACGGGGAGCTCCACCGAAGGCCCCGACAGCATAGTGTTGCATTCGGTTCCCACCCATGTCGGCACACCCCCAAAATATTTCCTGGCCCCATGGGGAATTCCACCGACGGCCCCAGAAGCGTGGTGTTGCATGCAATTGAAAGCTATGCTTAAAGGGTGGAATAAATCTGCGTAGTGTATTTGCGTAGTGTATTTCGTAATGTATTAGCGAAGTGTATTTGCGTAGTGTCTTCGCGCAACGTGTTTGCGTAGTGTGTCTGCGTAATGTTTTTTCGTCGTGTTTTTGCGCAATGTTTTTGCGCAGTGTTTCTCGCGTAATGCTTCCTGCGTAGTGTTTCTTGCGTGATGTTTTCGCGTAGGGTTTCTTGCGTCGTAATCTTGCGGTGTGCTTTCACGTAACGTGTTTGCGTGTTGTTTCTGCGTTGTGTTCCTGCGCAATGTTTCTGCGCAGTGCTTCGGCGTGCCGTTCGGCGTGGCGTTTCGGCGTGTTGTTTCGCGACGTGTTTCGGCGTGGATGACCACGTAGGCGCGTAATGTATTGGCATCGTGTTTCGGTAATGAACGTGATTTTTGCGTAGTGTATCTGCGTAGTGTATCTGCGTAGTGTGTTTGCGTAGTGTATTTGCGTAGTGTATTTGCGTAATGCAATTGCGTAGTGTATTTGCGTAGATTGTATTTCGTAATGTATTTGCGTAGTGCATTTGCGTACTGTATTTCCGTATTGTATTTGCACAGTGTGTTTGCGTACTGTTTTTACGTCGTACTTTTACGCAATGTTTTCGCGTAGTGTTTATCGCGCAATGTTTCTTGCGTCGTGTTTATTGCGTGATTTCTTCGCGTAAAATTCTTGCGTCGTGTTCTTGCGGTGTGCTTTCACGTCATGTGTTTGCGTAATGCTTCTGCGTTGTGTTCCTGCGCAATGTTTCTGCGCAGTGCTTCGGCGTGCCGGTCGGCGTGGCGTTTCGGCGCATTGTTTCGCGACGTGTTTCGGCGTGGACGCCTACGTAGGCGCGTAATGTATTGGCATCGTGTCTCGGGAATGAACATGATTTTGCGTAATGTATCTGCGTAGTGTATCTGCGAAGTGTATTTGCGTGGTATTTGCGTAGTGTATTTGCGAAGCCGGTGCTCCTCGCGGCCTCGGGCGAACGCGACGTGGAACGCGGGTGACGCGGGGTTTGGGCGTCGTTATTGGCTGCGTGGTGGCGGGCCGACTCGGGGCGATCCTGGACACACTACGTCAAAAACACTACGCAGAATGCCCTCGGCGCCCGCGTCCCGCGGCGCTCCTGAAAACACTGCGTGAAACAAAAAAACACTACGCAGAATGCCCTCGTTGCCCGCATCTCGCGCCAGTTCCGCTCGAATCCGCAACTCTCCGCCGCCTCGGCCAACGGTGACGAGAAACGCGGGCGACGCGGCATGCTGCTGCGTAGCGTTTCGGGAGTGTTGCTTCCCGCGTAGCAGCGTTGCCGACTCGGAGCGCTCCTGAAAACACTACGCAAAAACACTACGCAGAATGCCCTCGTCGCCCGCGTCTCGCGCCAATTCCGCTCGAAACCGCGGCTCCTCGCGGCCTCGGGCGAACGTGACGTGAAACGCGGGCGACGCGGGGTTTGGGCGTCGTTATTTGCTGCGTGGTTGCGTGCCGACTCGGGGCGCTCATGGAAACACTACGAAAAAAGCACTAGGCATAATGCCCTCCTCGCCCGTGTCTCGCGCCAGTTCCGCCCGAATCCGCAACTGCCCGCGGCCTCGGGCGAAAGTGGCGAGAAACGCGGGCGACGCGGCATGATGCTGCGTAGCGGTTCGGGAGTGTTGCTTCCCGCGTAGCAGCGTTGCCGACTCGGGGCGTTCCTGAAAACACTTCGCAAAAACACTACGCAGAATGCCCTCGTCGTCCGGACTTCGCAGGGCCGCGCCAGCCGCTGGGGCGCACTGTGACGAGACCTCCCTGGTCACACACGTAGTGTGCGGACGTAACGTGCTTACGTACGTAATGCGTCTACGCAGTGTATTTACGTAGTGTATTTACATAGTGTATTTACGTAGTGTTTATTTCACCTTTTAAATTTCTATTTCACAATTTAAATTTTCGTTTCGCCATTAACCACAACCGTCCATGCAATTCCCCACCCATGCCGGCACACCCTTCACACGTCTTGTGGCCCTACAGGGAGCTCCACCGAGAGCCCAACAACGTGGTGTTGCATACGTCTCGTGGCCCCGAAGGGCTCTCCACCGAAGGCCCCACCAGGGTGGTGTTGCATGCGATTCTCCGACCATTTCAGCACACCCCTCACGTGTTTCGTGGCTCCACAGGGAGCTCCATCGAAGGCCCCAACAGCGTTGTGTTGCATGCGAATTCTCCACCCATGTCGGCACAGCCCTCATACGTTTTGTGGCCCCACAAGGAGCTCCATCGACGGCTCCAACAGCGTGGTGCTGCATGCGGTTTCCCACTCATGTCGACAAGCCTCTTACACGTTTTGTGGCCCCATCGGAAGCTCCACCGAAGGCCCCAACAGCGTGGTGTTGCATGCGGTTCCCCACCTGCTTCGGGACACGCCTCAAACGTTTCGTGGCCCCAGAGGGCGCTCCACCGAAGGCCCCACCAACGTGGTGCTAAATGTGGTTCCCCACCCATGTCGGCCCACCCCTCACACGTTTCGTGGCCCCATAGAGAGTTCCACCGAAGGCCCCAACCACGTTGTGTTGCATGCGGTTCCCCCGCCCACTTCGGGACACTCCTTGCACGTTTCGCGGCCCCACAAGGAGCTCCGCCGACGGCCCCAGAAGCGTGGTGTTGCATGCGCTTACCCCGCCCTCTTCGGCACACCACTCACACGATTCATGGCTCCACACGAAGCTCCACCGAAAGCCTCGACAACGTGGTTCTGGATCCGGTTCCCCGCCCATGTCGGCACACCCCTCACACGTTTCGTGGCCTCACAGGGGGCTCCACCGAAGGCCCCAACATCATAGTGTTGCATGCGGTTCCCCAACCCATTTCGGGACCTCCTCGCACGTCTCGTGGCCCCACAGGGAGCTCCGCCGACGGCCCCAGAAGCGTGGTGTTGCATGCGCTTACCCCGCCCACTCCAGCACATCACTCACACGTTTCATGGCTCCACATGGAGCTCCACCGAAAGCCTCGCCAACGTGTCTCTGGATCCGGTTCCTCACGCATGTCCGCACACCCCTCACACGTTTCGTGTCCTCACAGGGGGCTCCACCGAAGGCCACAACAACTGGGTTTTGCATTCAGTTCCTCACCCATTTCGGCAAACCTCTCACACGATTCGCGGCTCACAGCGAGCTCCACCGAAGGCCCAAACAGAGTGGTGTTGCATGCGCTTTCCCCGCCCATTTCTGGACACCCCTCAAACTTTTCGTGGCTCCACAGGGTGCTCCACCGAAAGCCCCAACAGCGTTGTGTTGAATGCGGTTCCCCGTCCATGTCGTTACACTCCTCGCACGTTTCGTGGCCCCAGAGGGTGCTCCACCGATGGCCCCAGAAGCGTGGTATTGCATGCGGTTGCCCCGCCCACTCCGGCACGCCACTCACACGTTTCGTGGCTCCACAAGGACCGCCACCGAAGGCCCCAACAGACAGCGTGGTGTTGCGTGCGGTTCCCCGCCCATTTCTGGACACCCCTCAGACGTTTCGTGGCTCCACAAGGAGCCCCACAGACGGCCCCAGAAGCGTGGTGCTGCATGCGATTTCTCCACCCATGTTGGCACACCCCTGACACGTTTCGCGGCTCCAGAGGGCGCTCCACCGAAGGCCACCAAGGTGGTGCTGCATGTGGTTCTCCACCCATGTCGGCCCACCCCTGACACGTTTCGTGGCCCCATAGGGAGCTCCACCGAAGGCCTCGACAACGTGGTTCTGGATCCTGTTCCCCGCCCATTTCGGCACACCCTTCACACGTTTCGTGGCCTCACAGGGGGCTCCACCGAAGGCCCCAACATCATAGTGTTGCATGCGGTTCCCCAACCCATTTCGGGACACTCCTCGCACGTCTCGTGGCCCCACAGGGAGCTCCGCCGACGGCCCCAGAAGCGTGGTGTTGCATGCGCTTACCCCGCCGACTCCGGCACGACACTCACACGTTTCGTGGCTTCACATTGGAGCTCCACAGAAGGCGTCGACAACGTGGTTCTGGATCCGGTTCCCCACCCATGTCGACACACCGCTCACACGTTTTGTGGCCTCACAGGGAGCTCCACCGACGGCCCAAACAGCGTGGCGTTGCATGCGGTTCCCAACTCATGTAGGCACATCCCTTACACGTTTCGCGGCCCCACAGGGAGCTCTACCGAAGGCCCCAACAACGTGGTACTGCATGCGGTTCCCCACCCATGTCGGCCCACCCCTCGCACGTTTCGTGGCTCCACAGGGAGCTCCACCGAAGGCCCTAACAGCGTGGTGTTGCATGCGGTTCCCCCGCCCATGTAGGCACATCCCTTACACGTTTCGCGGCCCCACAGGGAGCTCTACCGAAGGCCCTAACAGCGTGGTGTTGCACGCGATTCCCCCGCCCATGGCGGCACACCCCTCGCACGTTCAGAAAACCGACAGCATCTCTCAAGATGACCCGAACAGCCGATCCCGCCTGGATGTTTTTTGGCAGTACTAGGTACCCGATCGAGCTGAGATTAAGATGGCGAGCGGCAATAAGATCGAAGATGGGGGAAACAAATACTAGAGCTCCCTATGGGGCCACGATCCTCGTGAGGGGTGTGCCGAAATGGCCCGAGGCCGCCATGCGAACCCTGCCACTGGAGCCTTCGGTGGAGCTCCCTATGGGGCCACGATCCTCGTGAGGGGTGTGCCGAAATGGCCCGAGGCCGCCATGCGAACCTGCCACTGGGGCCTTCGGTGGAGCTCCCTATGGGGCTACGAAACGCTGTGCTGGGTGGGTGAAACGCAAGGAGGAGGGGGAGGAGGAGAGGAGGAGAGGAGACGCGGGCCACCGTCTCTTCAAAACGAGGACCCAACACCACAGGATGGTTGGGAAAAAATACTAGAGCTCTAACGACCTGTTGAATTTCGAGCCACCGAAGGCCCCAGAAGCGCGGTGCTGCGTGCGGCTCCCTGACTCACTCCGGCACGCCCCTCACGCGCTCCGCGGCTCCAGGGGGAGCTCCGCCGCAGCGCGGGGCAGGAGGAGGAGGAGGAGGAGGAGGAGGAGGAGGAGGAGGAGGAGGAGGAGGAGGAGGAGGAGGAGGAGGAGGAGGAGGAGGAGGAGGAGGAGGAGGAGGAGGAGGAGGATTGAGGAGGAGGAGAGGAGGAGGAGGAGGAGGAGGAGGAGGAGGATGGAGGAGGAGGAGGAGGAGGAGGAGGAGGAGGAGGAGGAGGAGGAGGAGGAGGAGGAGGAGGAGGAGGAGGAGGAGGGGCCCGCCGGACATCGCGACCTTCTGCCCACGGCTGGTTTTTTTCCTCCTGGGCCGCTGCTGGGCGGTCCCGGAGCCCGGCGAGGGCCTCCAGAGGCCGGGAGCGGAGAACACCTCGGCTCAGCTTTTCTTCGAGTGCGTTGGAGGTCTGGGAGCCCGCTCTCCTCCTGCTCCTCCGGCTAAGGGCGCGGCTGATGTAGGTCTGCGCCCCCTGTTCCACCAGTGGCCGAGGAATGGTCTGCGCCCCCGCCTCTGTCAAGGCCCGCGGCTTCTCCATCGCCTTGCGCAGGTGGGCAGCGATGGTGGCGGCGATTGTGAGCATCCGGAAGGACGGTGGTTCTGTCTCGCACCCAGAAGCTGGAAACAAACACGGCGGGATTTGCATGTGGAGCGTGTGTGGGGGCAACGGGTTGGCTACACACGTGGAGGGCCTGCGCACTGAACGGCCGCGCGGTGGAAAGAAGATCTGGCCACCCGCGTGTCCAGCTCTCGCCCGGGCTGGCCGCGTCCCGTGTGCCCAGCTCACTGGATATGGCATTGCAGTGTCTCCTGCAAGGAGTATTGTGTTCAGTATTGCGTTCCCGAAGATGCTAATGCTGATAATCGGGGAACGAACAATGACATAAGCATAACAACTCGGAGGTCCGCGCGGACCTCCGAGTTTTATGTTGATGTTTCGATCCCCTGAATAAGGCATGCCAGTGCCAACATGTTCGATCACGGTGAACGTGTATAGCGGCGGAAGCGCGCCCGCCAGCCTAGTGCATGGGGCACGACCGACAGGTAAGGTCACCCTCAGACATGTGCACTGGGACATCTGCGGCTCATTTTCGTCCTCCCTTGTTGTGAATTCAAGCGGACCGACGCTTTCCCATACCCTGCGCGGTGCTGCAGCAAGGAGCCTAATAACTAGCCGAATGCTGCCAAACAGCGATAATTTAAGCGACGCGTTATGTGCAATGTGTCACTGCACCGACTGGCCCGTTCGAAAGACATGGATGAGACTGGGGTAGTGGCCATGCCAGCTAGCACCAAGTTAACAAGTGACATCAATGCAGATGTCCGAGCAACAAACCGCGCTCACTGCCTCCAGCTCATCGCCCAGCCAAAACTAGAACGTGGCCATGCACTCATCCCTTTTCACTCGCAAGCCAACCGACTTAAACACAACGGCCACAGTGATGCGGTAAACGGAGGCGTGGCCCCATGGGGGATAGGGGCAGCTTGTTGGATGTCTTGGCAGAGCTGTGGGATGGGGGAGGAGTACGGCATGACTCCGGGCACGGACGACGTAGAGCCCCACAGGGAGGGAATCAAAATTAGCGTCTTTGAAGGTCTAGGCCCCCCAACCGCTGCACAGCGGCTTGTTTGCAGAGAAAATGCAAAGGAATTACGCGTAGCAGAACGCACGCAATGCACGCACTGCTGCTCGGACGGGGCGTAACGAGCACTATCTCTTCCGTCTGATAGGGATGGGATCCTCGCTACAGCCCTCGACATCCGTTCCCTCCTTCCCGTCTGAGAGGAGAGGGAGAATGACGGAGGATGGGAGGGAGACGGAGGTGGCAGAGGCGAGATGGGGAAGTGAAATGAGGGAGGTGGGAAGGGGATAAGAGCAATGAGTGAAGAAAATAATACGGGGATGGATGGATAGTGGGTTCAGAAAAAAAGTGTGACACGTGTGTAAGGGTAGAGGTGAGAGACAGGAGGGGGTAGGCCCACCCCAGTGTATCGCACAAACACACACACGCGTATTGTTTATCGCTTACTTTTCATGGTGTATATTCCCTGGGAACAAGTAACGGTAACGGGCCGCTTTTGGATGGTCTGTAGGCCCGAAGCGTGCCTCCGGAGGCCCATCCGAAGGGACGAATCAGCCGTCCTGATTCTTTGTCACGACGCCAGAGAGAAAGTCGATGATCAGACAATGGTGGCACCCTTACTTCTTCGGCCAATCATAGAGATGCTCAAGCATAAGCACATGTGCATGCACATGTGTATATGCATCTCGCGATACCAAGTGTAACATGTCGGTCAGACTGTGTGCGCGCGGTTATCTATACATATTATGCATCTACATATTCGTACCGGTGATTATATATAGATGTGCCTCTCTCTAGTTCGATATGAATGCAGAGACGTACACACATGTACATGAACGCTTACTTGTTTCTGTGCATCACCGTTTAGATGTACCATCACATATGTATATAAGTATGTAGGTATGAGCGTGTCATATATAGACATGCATATATGTGCATGTATATATATACATATATATATATATACACATGTCGGCGGTCCCCGGTGCCGAGCGAAACACCCTCCCCCGGATGCGCGAAATCACCAAAGACGCACCGCCGGCACCGCCGGTGTTGGCCGGTAGTAACACCCCCGAGATGCACGGAACCCTCGGGGAAGCACCGCTGGTGCGGCCTGACCTCCCCTGGATGCCCTGGGGTTCGAGCGTCCAGGAGCGTGTGGGAGCCGCCGGGGAGCGCGTGCGCGCGTCCAGGGTGCTTGGGAGCGCTGGAGGGCGCCCTTCGACAGCGGCGGCGTCGGCGGCGGCGGCGGCGTAGGTGGTGTCGGCGGCGGCGGAGGCGACGACGACGACGGCTTGACGACGTAAGTTACGACGTGAAACCGACGTGACGACGACGTGACGACGCGACGACGACGCGACGACTACGTGACGACGTGACGACGACGTGACGATGACGTGGCAAAGACGTGATGATGGCGTGATGACGATGGCGACGACGTGAGGACGACGACGACGGACGACGACGGACGACGACGACGACGACATTCATGCAGAGATCTCTGGAGGCCCCTGGAGGTTTCTGGAGGTCCCTGGAGCTCTCTCTGGGACTTTCCCCCGCACCTCAAGAGACGCCCCATCGCGCTCCTCGGCGCTCCTCCGCATTCTCCCAAACTCCTCCGCTACCACAGGAGCAACGCCCGCTGCCACAGGAGGCCCCCCGCCCCACGACCACAAGGGGAAGGATCCCCGTGCGCCCGGTACGACCCCCCCCGGGAAGGGGGGAGAGAGGGGGTGGGGGTCGTGCCACGGGGCGCCACCGATATATATATATATATATGTATATATATATATATATATACATATATATGTATATATATATATGTATATACATATGTATATGAATGTATGAATGTATGCATGTATATACACCAATTCATATGTGTATATCTACAGTTGTGCATGTACGTCGACATATATGTATATGTATGCACAGTTGGGCTGCTGATTCAAGGAACGCTGAGCAAGGAACGAAACCCAGCTTTGGCCCCAGAAACGCCTGCGTGAACGAGGATCGCTAGAGAAGGAGCCATGGAAGGGCCTAAGGATCATCGAGCCCCTTCCGAACTCAAGCTGTTCCTTATTTCAACGTCTTGGCTGTATATGTACACATACATACGCACATCTGCTGCCCCTGCTGCCCCAACCACCAGTTCGGCGCCTCGGACTCGGTGTGACCGAGCAGGCGCGACGGTTTCCTGTGGGCGACGTCTCCCAGCAGCTGTTCCTCCTTCTCCTCCTCCTCCTCCTGCTCCTCGTCCCTGCTCCTCCTTTTCCCTCCTCCTCCTCCTCCTCCTCCTCCTCGCAGGCTGAGGACCCACGATTTTGGATGCTTCGGCCCTTTCCGGGCCTCTGGAGGCCTCTGGAAGTCTGTGGGGACCTCCAGAGATCGCTGGGGACCTCTAGGGGCCAGGTCCTGGGACGACACTGAGCTTACCACCCCATCCCTGGTCATGCTCCTCCCTCCTCCTTCTTCCTTCTCCTCCCCTCCTTCTCCTCCTCCTACTTCCTCCCCGCCCTCCTTCTTCTCATATTCCTCCTCCCTCGTCCGATCTATAAGCTCCTGTCGTTTTCCTTTTTCCCTCTATTCCCTCCTCTCTCCTGGGGAAACCAAAGGTACTGATACCGCTACTCCCAAGACATCTTCCGGCGTGTGTTCTGACCAGAATTTCGGGGCGAATCAAGCCGTGGCGACGAGGGCCGTGGTAACAAGTAGTAGTAGTAGTAGTAGTAGTAGTAGTAGTAGTAGTAGTAGTAGTAGTAGTAGTAATGGTGGCAGTAGTAGTAGTAGTAGTAGTAGTAAAAGTAGTAGTAGCAGTAGTAGTAGTAGTGGTAGTAGTAGTAGTAGTAGTAGTAGTAGTGGTAGTAATAGT
>CAUYUJ010022651.1:0-32500 GCA_963575745.1 Prorocentrum cordatum | reverse complement strand
GGGGGCCAGTGGCCCGCGGTGTCCCACCGGTGTCCCGCCGGTGTCCCGTCGGTGTCCCGATGATGACGATGATGTTGACGATGTTGATGTTGATGATGATGATGATGTTTGTGATGACGATGGTGTCCCGATGATGATGATGTTGATGATGAGGATGTTGCTGATGATGGTGATGATGATGATGGTGTCCAGATGATGATGATGATTACTTTGATGATCATGATGGTGTTGGTGATGATGGTGATGATGATGAAATGATGATGATGATGGTGAAGATGATGATGATCATGGTGTCCTGGTGATGGTGATGATGATGAGGTTGATGATGATGCTGTTGGTGATGATGGTGATGATGATGATGGTGTCCCAGTGATGATGATGTTGATGATGATGATGATGACGATGATGGTGTCCCGATGATGATGATGTTGATGATGAGGTGATGATGATGATTTTGATGATGGTGGCCCGATGATGGTGATGATGATGATGCTAATGTTGATGATAAGAATGGTGTCCCGATGATGATGCTGGTGATAATGATGATGGTGTCCTGATGATGGTAATTCTGATGATGATGCAGTTGCTGATGATGATGATGATGGTGTCCCGATAATGATTTTGATGAGGTTGTTCATGATGGTGGTGATGCGATGACGATGATGTTGGTGCTCCGATGATGATGGTGATGGTGTCCCGATGATGATGATGATGCTGATGTTGATGATGATGATGGTGACGATGATGGTGTCCCGATGATGATGCTGATGATGATGATGGTGGTGATGTTGGTGATGAGGTGATGATGATGGAGTCCCGATGATGACGTTGATGACGTTGATGATGATGATGTTGATGATGATGGTGATGACGCTGATTGTGAGATCGATTGTGATATCGATAGTGAGACCAAATGTGAGATCGTCTGTGAGATCGATTGTGGGATCGATAGTGAAATCCATTGTGAGATTTAGTCAGATCGATTGTGAGATCGATCGAATGAAATAGATCGAGTGAGATCGATTGTGAGATCGATCGAGTGAGATCAATCGAGCGAGACCGATAGTGAGATCGATCGTGAAAGCGATAGTGAGGCCGATCGAGTGAGACGTTGGTTCCTCCCCCCCGAACCTCCTTATCACCCACAGGTGGTCGTATAGGTGGTAATAGTGATGCTATCCGTAGCCTCGTGGTCGTAGTAGTAGTAGCAGCAGTCGTAGTAGTAGAAAGGGTAGTAGTAGTAGTAGTCGTAGTAGTAGTAGTAGTAGTAGTAGTAGTAGTAGTAGTAGTAGTAGTAGTAGTAGTAGTAGTAGTAGTAGTAGTAGTAGTAGTAGTAGTAGTCGTAGTAGTAGTAGTAGTAGCAGTAGTAGTAGTAGTAGTAGTAGTAGTAGTAGTAGTAGTAGTAGTAGTAGTAGTAGAGTAGTAGTAGTAGTAGTAGTAGTAGTAGTAGTAGTAGTAGTAGCAGTAGTAATGGTAGTAGTAGTAGTACTAGTAGTAGTAGTAGTAGTAGTAGTAGTAGTAGTAGTAGTAGTAGTAGTAGTAGTAGTAGTAGTAGTAGTAGTAGTAGTAGTAGTAGTAGTAGTGGTAGAGTAGTAGTAGCAGTAGTAGTTGTTGGTAGCAGTAGTAGTAGTGGTAGTAGGAGTGGTAGTAGTAGTAGTAGTAGTAGTAGTAGTAGTAGTAGTAGTAGTAGTAGTGGTAGTAGTAGTAGTAGTAGTAGTAGTAGTAGTAGTAGTGGTAGTAGTAGTAGTAGTAGTAGTACTAGTAGTAGTGGTGGTAGTGGTAGTAGCAGTAACAGTCACAGTAGCAGTAGTAGCAGGAGGAGGACGAAGTTGAGGAACGAGGAGGCGGATGGGGAGGAGGAGGAGGAGGAGGAGAAGGAGGGGGAGGATATGGCTGAGGTTGATGAGCATGAGGCAGCTGATGGTGATGATGATGATGCTGCTGATGATGGTAGTGATGCCGATGATGATGATGATGATGATGATGATGATGATGATGATGATGATGATAATGATGATACTGATGATACTGATGATGCTGATGATGATGATGATGATGATGCTGGTGATGTTGATGGTGTTGCTGATTCTGACGATGCTGATGCTGCTAATGATCATGAACATGATGATAACGATGATGCTGATGCTGATGCGGATGAGGGTTATGGTGATGATGATGCTGATGATGATGACGAGGAGGAGGAGGAGGAGGAGGAGGGAGCGGAGGAGGAGAAGGAGGATCGCTGACGAGAATGCTAAGTCTGCGAACGGGCCGCCATTGACCATTCCTCCGGCGGTTCGTGGATAAGCCGGGGAACTGCCAACGGGGGACACCCCAACTCGCAGCCTGCCATGGGGGGTTGCTAGACAGCGCCCCGCCCTGGCCAACAACCCCTCAACGGATTCGTGCTACCGGCCAGACGCGCGCCGTTGGCACGTGCTGGGGGGCGCGAGGCTGACACCTGATGCTTGCACGTGCTGCTGCCACATGCTGCTGGCACGTGCTGGTGGCACGCGGTGTGTGTGTGTGTGTTGTCACCCGATCGCGTTGCGTTACGAACGAGTAAGCTCTGGAACGAATTGTGCCAAGATGTCTCCAGATTTTCCCAGTTCTTGGGGAGGCTGGCACCGCCATGCGAACGTAATTGGCGGGGTGGGGATGGAGACGCGGAGTCTGAAACACAGGCGGGGAAGGACATCGAACAAGGGGAAGGAGAGCCGGGCCCCAATCCTGTCGCAGTGGGCGCTGCCCGCCGCTGGCAGAGGCGGCGGAGAAGGGTTAGGAGGGCGCGTCTTGGACTGCTGCTTGGCGTCGACCATGGTGGTGCGCGGGGGGTGGGCGGCACTCGGGGTGGCCTGTCGCAGGGGAGGCCGGGCAAGGGGCATGCGGCTGGGCACCCCTGCTCCGTACATCTTCGTCGTCGTCGTCGTCATCGTCGTCGTCGTCGTCGCCGCCGTCGTCGTCGTCGCCGTCGTTCTCGTCGTTGTCGTCGTCGTCGTCGTCGTCGTCGTCGTCGTCGTCGTCGTTCGCGTCGTCGTCGTCGTCCTCCTCCTCCTCCTCAGCAAATTTCGAATCTCCGCCACCGTGTCCCCTGGCACGTTGAGGCGTGGCAGAATGCCAAGTGCTGCCTGGTAGGATTTTTTGCATTCTACTGAGGGCCCCCCCTCCTCCCAGTCGCGGGCAGCTGCATGCATCCCCCCGTTATCCCGAGGCCACTTCCCTCGTGCCCGCTCGAAGACGGTGCACTTCCAGCATGGCAGGCGATGCTCAAACCCCCGTTCCACGCGCGCCCGCCCGAGGATGGTGTATTTCCCGCGTGGCAGCTGTTGTCCGATCCCTCACTCCATGCGCTCCCGTTCGAGGATTGTGCACTGCCCGCACGGCTGCGAACTCCTGGGCCTCCCATCCCACGCGTACCCGCTCGAGGCTCGTGCAACTCTCGCATTTTCGTGCCTGCAAGATGACTCAGGATGCCTCCAAGGGGGCCCGCAATGCCATAAGAGGACCCCGAACAAGGTCTGAAGAAACCAAACTCATTGATGCCCCTTGGGTTTTCGAGTGCTCTTTTTTGCATTCTTGCTCTTTTCAGGATGCCGTCAGCCCAAGACGGCCCCAGAAGCCTGCACGAGGGCCCCAATACAGTCCAAGAGGTCCCAAAGTTGGACCGAGAAGACTCCACGATGGCCCAAGAAACATTCCAAACTGCCAAAGACGGCCCAAGAGGGCCTGTCGTGGGACCCACGACGACCTTAGAGGGCTCATCGACGGCCCAAGGCGGCGCCCAGACGGCCCCACGACGGCCCCCAGGCACCCACCATACGGCCAAGAGGGCCCCAAAGCGGCCCAAGAGAGCCCCAAGACGGCGTAGAAGAGCCCCAATACGGCCCACGACAGCACCAAGACTGCCTCACATGAGGCCAAGGCAAACCTAAGACTGCCAACACGAGTTCTATGAGGTGAGGATTCTGCAAACCATGACGACGAACGGCGTCACATGAGACAGCCTTCCTCTTCCTCCTGCTGCAACTTCGCCTCCTCATTCTGCTCCTCCTGTTATTTATCCTCCTCCTCCTCACCACCACAACTACCATCACCATCACCATCACCATCACCATCGCCATCATCATCACCATCATCATCATCATCAGCATCACCGCCATCATCATCACCATACTCATCAATACCACTCTCCTTATCATCACCACTATCAACACAATCCGCATCATCACCACCACAACCATCACCATCGCCATCACCATCACCATTATCATCACCATCACCGTTAATTACTACCACCATCACCAGTATCGTCGTCGTCGTCATCATACTCATAATCATCATAAATCTTCATGATCCTCCTCTTCCTCCTCACCATCGTCATCACAACCACCACAGTCACCATCATCATAATCATCATCGTCATCATCATGATCTCCATTACCGTCATCACCATCACCATCATCATCTCCACCATCATACTCATCATCATCGTCATCACCATGTTATCATATGACCAACACACAGTATCACAATCATTCGTATCATCGTTATCAATACCATCACCATTACCATTACCATCACCATCATCATCATCATCATTTCAACCACCATCATAACCGTACTCATCGTAACCACCATCACCATCATCAGCATCAGCATCATCAGCACCACCATCACCATCACCATCACCATCATCACCATCACCATCATCACCATTATCATCATCATCATCATCATCATCATCATCATCACAAACGGCATCATCATCATCACCATCATCATCATCACCATCATCATCATCACCATCATCACAAACGGCATCATCATCATCACCATCATCATCATCACCATCATCATCATCACCATCATCATCATCATCATCATCCTCCTCATCATCCTCATCACGACTCTCAAGCCTGGAGACGCGAGGTGTCACACGTGACGGCCTCCCGCGCCCTCTCGAACAATCGCCACCCATAATGCTGGGCTGGCACAGTGGCGGGACTTGCCGCAGGCAGCTGGATCCGCCGCCCCCTGTTGCTTGCAAGACGGGTGCCTGGCGTGCTGAATCCAATCGTTCTTGGTTTTGGTTTTTGGTTCTTTTTCCAAAAGAACTCCCCCTGGGGCTCCGGCGCGTCCCGCTGGCCACCCGCAAGGATGCCGAAAATTTGCCTGGACCCGGCTCCAAAGGGTTTTTCCTGGTCCAGACGGCTCCACGACGGCCCAAGATGGCCTCCAAGACGGCTAAGATGGCCCCAAAATGCCTCCAAGACGGCCCAATATGTACCCAAGGTGGCGTAGGATAGCCTCAAGATGGCCCAAGACGGCCCAAGAGGCTTCAATACGGCCAAATAGGCCTCCAAGAGGTGCTCAAAGAGGGCCCGCAGAGGCCAAAATCATGATGTTCATTCTTGTTTTTCCAAAGAAATGCTGAGGCGAAGACAACATGTCGCGTGGGCAATTTGTCCCACACAACCCGCAGATAACGCTACAATTAAATAGGCTTTGGGCTGGCGAGGGCAGAAGCGATGGCTACATAGCAAGGAAAGCGGACATCTGAAATGAACAATACCGTGCACTGCTATGTTCATTCTTGTTTTCCAGAGAAATGCTGAGGCGAAGACAACATGTCGCGTGGGCAGTTTGTCCCACACAACCCATCCTCATGAATCAAAACCCCGTCTTCAAGCAATGTACTGGATTACCGCATCAAATTCCATAGGCGGCTGGCCCGCAGGGACACGTAGCTGTGAGAAAGTTCTCGAGCGAGCACAAAGCACAGGCGAGGGGGGTAGGACGCCTTAAGATGAGTAAGGAAGCCGGCCTTGGACTTACCAGACAGAACAAGGTGCGGCTTGCCAGAAAACGTGCAGACCCCCCTACCTTTACAGTGCCAAGTGTACAGCTCTGGCGGAACAGATATGTTGGCGAGAGCCATACGAGTGCGAGCTCGGAAAGGGCGGCCAGCGCCGCAATAATCAAAGACCACTGTCTGAACATTAGCGTGAGAATGGAAACGCTGGCGGCTGGGAAGCAGCCACAGCAGACTGGACGCAGGATTTTCCTCTCCCGCTGGCAGCTGGCGTCTCAGGGCGATGCCGAGCAGCAGAGCGATTCGGTCGGCCAGCTTGTTTGAGGTGACGACATCGTGATAGTCGGCCCCCTCCAAGTTCGGAAGGCCTCGAAGGTGCTCCTTAGTTCGCAAGCGTCGAGGCATGACGCTGTGCGGCGGAGCCCTGCGAGCCTGAGACCATTTTTCACACGGGCTGCCTGAAAACATGCCCCAGATGATGCCTGACTCAAGCCAGCCTCGAAGAGTGCGGAAGACATCATCTTGGAGCATGTCGCAATCGGGCCCTAGAAGCACGTCGATTGAAACAACCGCATGCCCCCTCTTCTTCAGCTCCGCGGCGAGGCCACCCGAGCCTGAGAAGAGGTCGAGGAAGGCCCGCCGCTCGCCAAGGCGGCCGGCGCGGAGGGCAGCACGTAGGCGTTGTCGAAGAGCCGCGGGGCGGCTGCCGCCCAGACCTCGCAGCCTCTCCTCTGGGCGTGGCTGAGGTTCCGCATGACCAGCGCCAGTCGCCCGGCCTTGTCGTACCTCCGAACAGATGACGCCGCCCTCCACATTCCTCGCCCCTGAACCTCCAGCAGTGAACGGCAACCTGCGGCGCGGTCGTGAGTCGCGCCGCCGTGCCTCAGGCAGTGCGGCGAGAAGCCCAAACCTTCGAGCTTGAGGTACTGACAGGCAGCGTGGAAGTCGGACAGGAGCTGAGGGTGCGAGATCTGAAACAGGAGTTCGTCCTCGCGTCGAAGCCGTTGCAGCCGCACGGCAGCACGCCCAATCCAGTGATGTCGAGGCAGGTCGAACGCAATTGTGGAGTCGAACTCGCCCGTCTTGGAGCTGGTAGCGAGCTCCTCTGGATGCAGGATCAGGAGCGGGTGCTGAAGCACCCCGACCTCGTTGCACCTGCCTGGTAGCAGCTGCTTGGCCAGCAAGGTCGCGGCCTCCGACGGGCGCAGGTGGCACTCGAAGGCCACCAAGATGCACAGCCCGAGTCCGGCTTGCCCATCGAGACCAGCACGGCAGCCATCGCGAGGGCGAGCGCCCGCGGCAATGGCGGGCGGGAATGTCCCGGCTGGAGGCGCGTCCAGCCTGACAGCGACGCGTGCGCCGCGGGAAAGAGGCGCCGCACGGGACCTCCCAGCGCGGGCTCTCCCCAAGCCACGGCACAGAGGGTGCGCGAGAACGCCTCCCGGCCCATGCCGCGGTCGAAGGCCCACTCGGAGTAGTCCACCAGCGTCTCGTCCCACTGCGCGGAGGTCCAGCTCGGCAGCGCCAGCAGCCGTAGCCTGCCCAAGAGCATGGTCAGCGCCCGCAGGTACGAGAGCTCGGTGGCGTGTCGCACCCGACGAGCTGCCAGTCGCGAGAGCCGCGGACACAGCCGTGCCCGTCGCGCACAGACCTCTGCGGGCCTGTCGCTCAGCGGCGCTGGGGATGTCCAGCCCCGGCGGGAGCCCGAAGGGCCTGGTAGCCCGTGCCCGCCGCGCGAGCCGGAGGCGCGCCGGGTGGTCGGCGCCGGCCTGGGCTCCGCTGCATCGCGGGCGCGCTTGCCGTAGACGGGGTTGACCCAGTAGGCCGTCACTGGCATGGTTGTGCTCCCTCGAGCCGATGGCTCCGGATAGAGGCCCAGCCTGCTGTGTGCCTTGCTCATCCCCGCCTGAGGGTGTACCGCATTGTCCGACGACGTGGTGCTTCCCCGCGCCTGGCATGAACCTGCGAGAGGGAGCGTCTCCAGGGTTGAGCTCTGATGGGATCCACCTGAACCTGAGCTGCATCCCGGAGGCGATTGAGATGGCGCAGATCTCCCGACAGACGACATTGAGAGCAAAGTGTGCCGCTCTGCCCTTTTCACATGCGCATGCCACCCCGAGATTGTCACCCAGGATGAGGTGCCGATGTCCGTGCAGCTGCGAATTGCGAGCAAGGCGCCGCACAGCCCAGCGCGCTCCCTCAGCCTCCAGGACATGGAAGGCCGCGGCCCGCCGCCAGCGGCGCGCGGCCGCGAACGCCCAAGGGTCGGCCAAGAGTCGCGCTGCAGGCACCTCCTCGAAGTGCGTCAAGGTGCCCTCCGCGGTGACGTCGGCAGCCGAGGCGTGCAGGAGCTGCTGCTCGACCAGCGTGTCCCTGGGGGCGTAGTCGGCAGTCAGGACCCCTCTAAAGCGGCTGCGCTCAGAGAGGCTGCCAATTCGCCGAACTTCACCGACGGGCCACGGCTGCTCCACGACGCCAAACCCATGGCGAGGCGTCGGTGGCAGTGACACGTTCGCACCAGGGTCGGCTGAGCGAGACTGTCACGCAAGGAAGTAGCGCTCTGAACCAGGAGAGCTCCCGCCTCACCGATGACCAGAGTGGCTGCCGCTTGTCACGCGAGCGCCTGCAGAACTTATAGATCGCATGGAAGAGCGAGAGCATGTGCCGCTGCAGCATGACGGCAGCGGTGATATGGCCCATCAGCCTCTCGAGCTCGCGCCCCGTGACGAGGCGTCCAGGCGTGAGCACAAAATCGAGGCTGAACTTCAGCCGCCAAAACTTGCTGTGCGAAAGACGCCAAGTGGCTGAGGGCTTGTGCAGCACGAAGCCGAGCAGGGTGTGCAGGTCCCCATCAGCGCGGTCGAAGGAGGCCTGAATGCCCCGCGCACTGAGCGCGGCCAACATGCGCTCCACCTCCAGGGTGGGGTCGCCGTTGCCTGAAGTAAAGACTGCGACGTTGTCCATATACAGCATCTTGGCGGTGGAACATTGAGCCCCGAGCGCCGGCGTGGGCACCTTGTCAGCGATCCAGGGCGCCTCCGAGCTGATGGTGCTCAGGACGTGCGCGTGGGCCTCCTGAATGAGGTGCGCGGCCCACGACCAGCCCATGGGGACCACTCTGGCAACGAAATGGATCATCTCCGAAAGATCAGAAACCCCGAGCTGCTGACGGGCCGCTGGATCCAAAAAACGTGCTTGGACCGCTGGCAAACCGAAGAAGGCACGTGCCCACGCTGGCAGCTCGTACTGGTAGAAGCAGCACTCGACGTCGCCAGAGGCCACAGCGACCCCCTCAGCGGCGTCAACCTCCAAGTTCGCCAGGGCCTCCCCGCTCGCGAGCAGTGTGTAGGGCGGGTCCTGGAAATGGGCATTGGACCTCCGGGTGTCGAAGATCAGCCGTAACGACGAGTCCTTCTTTGGGACGAAAAAGATGCCAGCACGCTCGATGATGCTGCCCTCGGCCGCGCGCTCGATGATGCCCGCGGAGAGCAGCTCGGAGAGGCACTCGCCGAACTGGTAGCCGTGCCGCTGCAGCACTGGGTCCATGGCACAGACCCTGGGGGCCTCACCCAAAGCAAAATTGCGAGCCTCAGGCTCTCGTAACATCTGCGACGAATCAGACAGGAGAGACTGCAGGTGCGGCGGCAGCACGTCAACAAGCCGAACTCGCCCTGCCGCAGCCCGCGGGAGCGCCATGGCCCCCTTCCTGTAGGTTGTCGAAGCACCTTCGGCCATGACGTCTGCATAGCCGTTCCGCGAAGCCTGGAGCGTCTGCCACGCCCCCAGGGGAGTCATGTCGGATGGCGGCGGCCCCACCCTGCCGTAGAGCTGCGCGAGGCGCCGCACGGCGGCAACCTGTCATGCCGCTGGGGCCCCCACAGGAGTGTCCTCCCCGCGGCCGCCGAGGTCGTTCAGCGCAGCGATGCCCTCGCGCAGCCAGACCTCCTGATGCCGGCGCTGCCGCCCGCGCCGTCCGCCGCCATGCGGCAGAAGGCGGGCCGCCGCCCCATGCAGCAGCTCGTCGAGCGTCGCGCCCAGCGGGGGCGGCAGGACGTCGCGCGCCACGCCAGTGTCCGAGACTCCTTGCGCCGAGGCCGCCATCACCGCCGCAGTGGCGGCCCTCCCCTGAGCATGCGTCCGCTGCCCGGGGGGCTGCAGCGGCCGCGCGCAAGCCGAAAAACTGGCGGCGGGCAAGGCCCGCCCGCGGCCGCGGCCGCCACGGCCTCGGCCGCTCGGGCCGCCGCCGCCGCCAGCGCCGCCGCCGCCGCCACCCTGATCGCCTCCTCCTGGTGCGACGTCGGCGCCGCTGCTGCTCACACCGCGTGCCATGCGGCGCTCCTCTCTGCCCTTGCGCCGCTCCTTCAGGATGGCGCTCTCCTCCTGCATCCTCTCCGCCACGTGCTTCTCCAGGGACGGCGACGCGAGAGCATGCCCCTTGGGGCGGGTGCCCCCGAGGAAGATCCTGCGCTCGTCCAGCCAGCCGTCCGAGTCGGGAGTGGCCCCCGCGGTGCCCGCGACCTCGACCTGGCGCAGTGCCTCAGAGTACACCTCCTCCCAAAGCTGGAAGCGCCTGGCCGCCAGCTCGAACGCCTCGCAGCCCGGGAGGTTGAGCTGGTCGGCCGTGGAGGCCGTCTGGATCAGCTCGCACAGGAACAAATGCTCGTCGACCCCGGGGTCGGCCGCAGCCAACCCCAGGATCTGTCGCCACCAATAGTGTCGCTGGACGGGCCCGCTTCCCTGCTCCAGATGTGCCTGAAGCAGCCAGCCGATGGTAGCGGGCCCCATGCACGCGCCACTCCTGAGTACTGAGCACCTCGCGCTGCTCAGCCACGACCTCCGCGAAGGCGCGACGCCGCTGGCCAGTGCCGCTCCTCCGGTACCGCAGGATACGCTCGTCCAGTACGTCCTCCTGGGCGTCTCGCGGCGAGGGCGGCACTTCGTCGGAGAGGGCCCCCGCTCGTCCAAGCGTGATGACCCCCTCTGGGAACGAGGCCAAGGCGCGATCGTCCAGAGCGTAGACGGTGGCGAACGTCACGTCCACTGGAGAGCCCCGCCTGAAACCCAGCCGCGACTCCAGGGCGACCCAGCTGTCGTCCAGCTGCACCGGCGGCAGGGGCCCTCCGCCGGCGCCCGCCCGGGGCGGGGGAGCGTGGCTCGGCGGTGGCCGCGGCGGCTCCGATGCGCCAGCAGCCAGGCCGACCTCGGAACCACGCGGCGTGTCCGTGCCACCGTCCGCCATCGCAGGGAGTGCGTGCTGCTTCCCACGGAGCCGGCGGACCACCCCAGGCGCCATCGCCACTGAGTCGCGGCCGGCCTCGCGGCGCTCGGACTCCGCCAGCTGCGCCCCCTCGTCCAGGAGGGCGGCCAGAGCCTGCTCGTCCAGGTCGAAGCGGTACAGCATCTTCTTGCGCAGCTGCGGCGGGGCTCCTCCTCGCGGGCCAGCTCGGTGGATCTCCACGTGATCCTCGTCGGCGAAGTCTTCAACGTACACGTCGGCATCAGGCGTCGCCACCACCCACCGTGAGCCGTCCACGTGGCCGCACAGAAGCATCTCGTGGAACAGCCGGTCCTCCAGGCTGTACAGGCAGTACAGCTTGTCCCCCTGGCGGACCGTCTTCAGCAGGTCGGGGAGCCCCTGAGGGACCATGGCCATGGAGCCTGCCGGTGAGGTAGCCTATGATGAACGAGGCGCGCACCGCGAGGCACACGACCGAGGCGATCTCCCAGAAGACCGAGGGACACTCTGAAGGCGCGCTCCGAAGCTGCTCCGGGCCACACCTGTCCAGCTGTCGTTGCAGGACCTGAATTAGCTCTCGGTCGTGCTCTCCAGTGAAGGCGCACGTGCAATGGCAATCCCTGTGGAGAGAAGTCCAAAGGTTGGCAGCGTACAGTCCTGTCGCAGCCCAATCTCGGACTGCAGGGGCGAGCCCGAGCGCGAGCCCTGCCATAACAAGCGAAGCTTCGAGCAGAAGCGATGGCTACATAGCAAGGAAAGCGGACATCTGAAATGAACAATACCGTGCACTGCTATTTCCCTTTGGTTTTTGAAGGATTTTGGCATTTGCCTCTTCTCGGCATTCCGACAGCTCAAGACGGCCCAAGAGGCCGCCAAGATCGCCCCACCATCGCCCACGAGGCCTGCAAGAGGGCCCCATGACGGCCCAAGTGGCCTCCAAGACGGCCCCAAGAGGGCCCCAAGACAGCCCAAGAGACCTCCAAGACGCCCAAGATGGCCTCCAAGACGGCCCCAGAGCGCCCCAAGAGGATCCCAAGTCGGTTCAGAGGCCCCCAAGACGGCTCCCGACGGGCAAGATGGCCGAAGTTGGCTCGAAGCGGGGCTAAGACGGCCCAAGAGGCCTCCAACAGGGCCTCCAGGAAAGCCAGAAAAGGCCAAACATATTTATTTGTCCTGCAGTTTTTGAAGGATTTTGTCATTTGCTTTTTTTCTGCCTTCCGACGGCCCGAGACGGCCCAAAGCCACCAAAGATCGCCCAGAAATCGCCCAAGAGGCCTCCAAGATGGCCCCAGAACGGCCCAAGAGGCCCCCAAGACGGCCCCAAGAGGCCCCTAAGACGGCCCAAGAGGCTTTAAGGCGCCCAAGATGGCCTCCAAGACGGCCCCTGGAGCATTCCAAGAGGGCTCCAAGTCGGCTCAGAGAGGCCCCCCAAACGGCTTCCGACTGCGTCGGACGGGCCAGGGGCCCACCAAGACGGCCGAAGATGGCACTAAGATGGCCCTAGAAAACCTAGGATGGCCCGAAAAGGCCAAAATCATTGATTTCCCTTGAGTTTTTGAAGGATTGTGGCACTTGTTTTTTTTCGGCCTTCCGACGGCCCGAGACGGCCCAAATGCCCCCAAAGATCGCCCAAGAGGCCCAAGACGGCCCCAAGAGGCCCTCAAGACGGCCCAAGAGGCCTCCAAGATGCCCAAGATGGCCCCCACGACGGCCCAAGAGCCCTCCAAGACGTCCTCCGAGAACGCCCAAAAGTGTCAAAATGGCCTCCAGGCGGCCAAGATGACCTTCAAGATGCCCACGTGTTCCCCGAAGGCTTTCCAAACCGATTCGGGGAACACATGGTCCGATAGCTTGGCAGGTCTGGCCTCAACGTTCGGTCACATAGGCGCTTCCAAAAAGGCAGGGAGCGGCTGTGATTCGCCGTAGGCGTCTTCGATACCCACCATCTCTTCTGTCCAAGAGACGCGGCGCGACTGGCCCGTTGGCAATGCAACGGGAAGCCGCGGGAAAACTGGCCACAATGGGCGCGGCGGGTTATCTTCTCTACTTCTCTCGTGACCTCGTAGGGAGACGTGGCAGACTTGCCGCCCGGGCAATATTCTTGAACCTGTAGATACTTTGATTTTGCGTTGCCACCTGGGCCCCAAGTCGGCCCAGAAAGGCCCCCAAGAGGGCTCCCGACGGCGTCAGACGTGTCAGGAACCCACCAAGATGGCCGAAGTTGGCTCGAAGCTGGCCCAAGACTGCCCAAGAGGCCCCCAAGAGGGCCTCCAGGAAGGCCAGAAGAGGCCCAAAACATTGATTTTCCAAAGATTTTTGGCGGATTTTGACATTTGCTTCTTTTCGGCCTTCCGACGGCTCGAGACGACCCAAGAGCCCCCGAAGATCGCCGAAAGATCGCCCAAGAGGCCTCCAAGATGGCCCCAGAACGGCCTAAGAGGCCCCCAAGACGGCCCCAAGAGGCCCCCAAGACGGCACAGGAGGTCTTTAAGACGCCCAAGATGGGCCTCCAAGACGGCCCTGGAGCATTCCAAGAGGGCCTCAAGTCGGCCCATAGAGGCCCCCAAAACGGCTTCCGACGGACCAGGAGCCTACCAAGACGGCCGAACATGGACCTAAGATGGCCCAAGACGGCCCAATTGATTTCCCATGGGTTTTTGAAGGATTGTGGCATTTGCTTTTTTCTGCCTTCCGACGGCCCGAGACGGCCCAAGTGCCCCCAAAGATCGCCCAAGAGGCCCAAGACACGGCTCCAAGAGGCCCCCAAGACGGCCCAAGAGGTCTCCAAGACGCTCAAGATGGCCTCCAAGACGGCCAAAGAGCCCTCAAAGACGTCCTCCGAGAAGGCCCGACAAGGTCAAAATGGTCTCCAGGCGGCCAATATGACCTTCAAGATGCCCACGTGTTCCCCGAAGGCTTTCCAAACCGATTCGGGGAACACATGGTCCGATAGCTTGGCAGGTCTGGCCTCAACGTTTGGCCACATAGGCGCTTCCAAAAAGGCAGGGGGCGGCGGTGATTCGGCGTAGGCGTCTTCGATTATTGCGCCTAAGACCCGTTGGGGGATGCTGCCGTTCAGCCTCTTGTGGCAACGCTGCCGGCTCGCGAAACTTGTGGCGACTGCGCTTCATGTGCCAACGCTCGATGAATCGGGCATGCACCGCTCCCAGGACTTGGACCTCCATCGCGCATGATAAAGCTGAGGGGACCAAACGCTACCACAATCTCAACTCCGTTCTCGTCGCAAGCGTGCGGGACTTCAGCACATTCGCACTGTCTCCTCGAGCATCACCCGTTGCGCTCTCTCGAACGCGAGGATGGGGATGAGGATGAGGATGAGGATGAGGAGGAGGAGGAACGAAGAGGGAGGAGGAGCGATGATGAGGATGAGGATGTTGATGATGATGATGACGATGATGATGTCGTTGTTGAAGATGATGATGGTGGTGATGATGATGAGGATGAGGAAGATAATGTTCGCAGACCCCAAAGGGCAGAACCGAAGGATGATGCTGCTGATGATGATGATGATGAGGAGGAGGAGGAGGAGGAGGAGGAGGAGGAGGAGGAGGAGGAGGAGGAGGAGGGAGGGGGGAGGAGGAGGAGTGAGGAGGAGGAGGAGGAGGAGGAGGAGGAGGAGGAGGAAGAGGAGGAGGAGGAGGAGGAGGAGGAGGAGGAGGTGTGTTCAGGCGCCTCGCCGAACAGCGACTGTGCCAGGGGGGCGGCGGGCGGCTGCGCCAGAGGCGCTGCGGGGCCGCCGTCCCCGCTCGCGGGCGCGGGCTGCGGGGCCGGGGCACGGCCCTCGGCATATGGCGAAGGCGAAGAGCCGTCTTCGGCAGACTGGGACGGTGGCGGGGGGGGGGCAGGAACGTGGGAGGAGCGACGGGGGACCCTGACCTCGTCGCCGTCGTCGTCGTCGTCGTCGTCGTCCTCCTCCTCCTCCTCCTCCTCCTCCTCCTCCTCCTCCTCCTCCTCCTCCTCCCTCTTGCTTATGTAGAGCTCCTCCTTGTCGCACGCCCAGACCTGGTGGTAGGGCGGGCCGGGCGTTTCGCGTGAGGCGTCCTCGCCATTCGTGATCCTGACGCTTGAAATCCCACCAGCCCTCTGGGCGTAGGTGGTCTAGAGAATGCCCTCTTCCAACCCCCTTCTTCCCCTTCTGGGAGGGGTTTACCCCTCCCCCCCACCCCCTCCCCTGAACCTGGATGGGGGCGGTCGCGAGCGGTCAGAGCGTCCAAGATGGCCCAAGATGGCTCTCAGAAGGCCTCTGAGAGCCCAAGATGACCTCCAAGATGGCTCAGGATAGCCCGAGATGCCTACAGATGGCTTCCAAGATGCTCCAAGAAGGTTCCAAGAGGCCTCCGCGACATCCAAGGAGGCCTCCAAGAGACCAACATCCTTCCAAAACCTAAGGAACATCACTGATTATTGCCTTCTCGCCTTTTCGCTTCCGATGGCCATCCGATGCCTCAAGATGGTCCAAGAGGGTCCCAAGAGGGGCCCACGAGAGCCTCAAGACGGCCCCGAGAGCGCCCAAGAGCGCTCCAGGAGCGCCCCAAGAGGCGACTTTTGGGGCTCCCGAGGGGCAGCGCTAATTAGGGCCCCCCCCTCTTTGATCGATGTCCTCCAAGATGGCCCCTAGAGCGTGTCCAAGGCTCCCAAGAGCGCCCCAAGAGGGCCCCAAGAGGCGCCCAGGTGGCCCCAAGAGGCGCCCAAGAGGCCTCCAAGAGGCTTCAAGAGGATCCCCGAGGCACCCACGATGCCCCCCATACGCTCCAAGAGGCCCCCCCCCAAAGAACACAAGAGACATCCGAGGAGGCTCTTCAAGTCGTCATGTTTTCCTACTCCTCCTCCTTCTCCTCCTCTTCCTCCTCCTTATCCGCCTCCTCCTCCTCCTCCTCCTCCTCCTCCTCCTCCTCCTCCTCCTCCCCTCCTCCTTCCTCCTCCTTCCTCTCCTCTCTCTCCCTCGCCTCCTCCTCCTCCTCCACCATCCTCCTCCTCCTCCTCCCTCCTCCTCCACCTCCTCCTCCTCCTCCTCCTTCCTTTTCACTTCCAAGAGAAACCAGAGGAGACTCCGAGAGTCACTCAAGAGGCTTATGGCTCTTCTGTTCGCCCTCTTTCTCCTCCTCCTTTTCCTCCTTATCCTCCTCCTTATCAGCCTTCTCCTCCACATCCTCCCTCCTCTCTCCTCCCCCTCCCCACTTCTTCCTCCTCATCCTCATCCTAATCTTCATCCTTTTACGCCTCCTTGCCCTCCTGCGTATCAGCCTCCTCATCCTACTCCTCTTCCTTCCTCTTCTCTCTCCTCCCCCTCCCCCACCTCCTCCTCCTCCTCCTCCTCCTCCTCCTCCTCGTCCTCGTCAAGTTTCTCCTCTTCCTTTATCCTCCTCGCCCTCCTCCGCCTCCCCTTGCTTCGCCTCTTCCTCCGACGACGATTCCTCCTCCTTCTTCCCCCTCTTGAGGGGCCGACGGCTTCTCCAGTCTTTTGTCACTCTGCATGCTCCCCCCACGTCCTTGACTAGGGCAGAACCAGAGCAGACTCCCTCTTCTGTTCGCCCTCTCTCTTCCTCCTCCTCCTCCTCTTCCTCCCTCCTTCGCACGGTTCGGCCGCCCCCCTCTTTGCTCCCGCACTTCCCTGATCACCTCAACTCGCCTGGATATCGTTTCTGGATCCGTTTCACGGATGGAGGGCGAATCGTTTTCAAATTGTGGCTCTCGCCATCGCGCCGTGCACATTCGTCTTACAATTTTGCAACCGTTGCACGAATGGAGGGCGAATCGTTTTCAAACTGTGGCTCTCGCCATCGCGCCGCGCACACTCGTCTGACACTCTTGCACCAGCTTCACGGATGGAGGGTGGGTGGCTTTCAGATGTGCCGCCGCGCCGTTTGTCCCCGACGCGCCCGAGTGGACGACGCCGACACCACGGCAAACCCACGGCGAGCCCTGCGCCCCGCGCCCAAGTAGACGACGCCGGCACCGCAGCAAGCCCACGGCGAACCCACCGCGGCCGGCTTTCAGATGTGCCGCCGCGCCGTTTGTCCCCGACGCGCCCGAGTGGACGACGCCGACACCACGGCAAACCCACGGCGAGCCCTGCGCCCCGCGCCCAAGTAGACGACGCCGGCACCGCAGCAAGCCCACGGCGAACCCACCGCGGCCGGCTTTCAGATGTGCCGCCGCGCCGTTTGTCCCCGACGCGCCCGAGTGGACGACGCCGACACCACGGCAAACCCACGGCGAGCCCTGCGCCCCGCGCCCAAGTAGACGACGCCGGCACCGCAGCAAGCCCACGGCGAACCCACCGCGGCCGAGGCGGCGTCTGCCCCGGTGGCCGAGCTGCCCTCCCCACGACGTAGGGCCGCGCGTGGGAACAAGCGGCGCGGCGGCACGTGGCTCTCGCCGCAGCGCCGCACGCATCGTCTTCAACGTTTGCAACAACTCGAGGATGTTGTTCGTTCCAGCGCATCTTTTGGGAGGAGAAGGAGGAAAGCAGAGGGGATGAATCGGACAGAGATGCGACCACGACATCGCTCGAGTGACCCGTGCACTCCGTGGCAGGACGCGGCAGAGACGGACCGGTGACGTTATTTACAGCAACATCCCAAGGATGTAGGGCGGGTGGTTTTCAACATGCTGCTCTCGCCCTAGCGCCGCACGCATTCGTCTTAGAACTTGTTGCAACGGTTTCGAAGGTGGAGGGCGGTCCCTTTTCAAAGTGTGGCTCTCGCCTGAGCGCCGCACGCATTCTTTTTCAAATGTTTCCAACAGTCTCAAGTATTCGTACGGTCGAAGTCCCAGAACTGTGTTCTGGCACGACTTAGGTCTGCTAGGACCTTATAGTCATGTTGATTCGGGGCGTGGAGGTCCCAAGAACTGAGTTCTGGTACGATGTTGGGTTGTCAAGACGAAACAGCCGTGTTGTTCTGCGGCGCTGACGTCCCAGCAACTGTGCTTTGATACGATGAAGGATCTCAGACGGTTGTCTTCTAATGGGTCACTTCCTGCAGTGGAAATTAATTCCTTCAGGGACCTATGAAGAGGGAACTTGGAGGGAGGGTGTATTGCAATATCGGTGAAACGTCTTGGGTTTACCCTGGTCCTCCTCCTCCCTCCTCCTGGACTCGACTCCTCTTCCTTGTCCTGCTCGTCCCTCTCGCTCCTCCTCCTTCCTCCTCGTCCTGCTCCTCCTCATCCCTTCCTTGCCCATCTCCTTGTCTTCTCCTCCTCCTCTTCATGCATCCTCGAGTCGTGACAAAAACCACGAGGGACAATTTTCGCCGAAGTTCGGCCTCCCGAAGCCCTTGATGGCCCCTAGGCCGCCAAAAGTCTGCTTGGGAGGAAGAACGGCCCCCCAGAATGGGGTCCAGTTCTGTGGGAAACCACGTGGGGGTAAGCATACCAAGCTTCTGGGGGGAAGGAACTCGAACTTCGGACTCTGATGTTGACCTTTTCGGGCCTCCCAAAAACCTCCCGTCGCCTTGCTGGCCAGAAAGCACGCCTGGAGATGTCTGGGGCCGATGGTTCAGTTGGGAGGAGCAGGAGGAGGAGGAGGAGGAGGAGGAGGAGGAGGAGGCGGAGGAGGAGCGGGATGAGGAGCGGGAGCAGGAGGAGGAGGAGGAGGAGGAGGAGGAGGAGGAGGAAACGGAGGAGGAGGAGGAGGAGGAGGAGGAGGAGGAGGAGGAGGAGGAGGAGAAGGAGGACGAGGAGGAGGAGGAGGAGGAGGAGGAGAAGGAGGAGGAGGAGGAGGGGGAGGATGGCGAGACGGAGGAAGATCACTGATCACGCTTCTTGGTATACGGGCGATCGAATCAGCAGAATTAAGCTCCAAGAAGTTATTGAAATATCTAGGTCAGGGAAGGTACCCTGGAGAAAGAAAGGAAAGGGGATGATGATCGAGGGTGAGCGAGGTTCAGGGTTCGAGGAGGACGGAGGAGGGGAGGGGAGACGGAGGAGAAGTAGGACGAGGATGGTGTACACGACTCCAGGAGGAGGCGGAGGAGGAGAAAGAGGAGGAGGAGGAGGAGGCGGAGGAGGAGGAGGAGGAGGAGGAGGAGGAGGAGGAAAAGGAGGAAAGGGAGGAAGGGGAGGAAAAGGAGGAACGGGAGGAAAGGGAGGAAAGGGAGGAAGGGAGGGGAGGAAAGGAGGAAAGGGAGGAAAGGAAGGAACGGGAGGAAAGGGAGGAACAGAAGGAAAGGGAGACAAGGGAGGAAGAGGAGGCGGAGGAGAAAAGAGGAGGACGAGGAGGAGGAGGAGGACGAGGAGGAGGAGGACAAGGAGGAGGAGGAAGAGGGGGAGGAGGAAGAAGAGGAGGAGGAACAGGAGGAGGAAGGAGGAGGAGGAGGAGGAGGAAGGAGGAGGAGGAGACGAGGAGGAGGAGGAGGGGGAGGAGGAGGAGGAAGAAGAGAAGGAACAGAGGAGGAGGAGGAAGAAAAGGAAAGAAGGAGGAGCAGGATTGATGATGATGATGATGATGATGATGAGGAGGAGGAGGAGGAGAGGAGGAGGAGGATGAGGCTGATACGCATGAGGGAAGGAGGAGACGGAGGAGGAAAAGGAGGAGAAGGAGGAACAGGAGGGGGGAGAGGAGGAGGATGAGGATGAGGGTAAGGATGAGGATGAGGAGGAGGGTGAGGAGGAGGAGGAGGAGGAGGAGGGAACATGAGATGATGAGAGGAACATGAGGAGGAGGAAGAGTAGGAGTAGGAGGAGAAGGACGAGGAGGAGGAAGAGGAGGAGGAGGAGGAGGAAGAGGAGGAGGACAAGGACACAAGCAACCGCACACATGAGGAGGAAAAGGACACGGACGAGGAGACGGAGGAGGAAACGGAGAAGGAGACGTATGAGGAGACGGAGGAGGGGACGGAGGAGGAGGAGGAGGAGGAGGAGGAGGAGGAGGAGGAGGAGGAGGAGGAGGAAGAGGGCGAGGAGGAGGAGGAGGTGGAGGAGGGGGAAACAATAACTCAAAACACAACTGCGACTCAGGAGGATGAAGCGCATCGGGGGATAAGGCGTTTGAGGAAGAGGAGGATGCCCTTTCGGGGGAGGCAACTCATGCGGAGGATGGGAACAGTCGGAGTAGAAGGAGGGGGAGAGGAGGGGGGCTGGAGGGGGCGGGGTGTGTAGAAACAGGAGGAGAAACACGAGAAAATAACAACATGAACTCGCATTGGGAGATGGCCAGGAAACGGCCGGCCACGCCCGCTTTCCACCACTAGCGGGGCGGCCGTGTCTTTTGTCTGTCATCTCCAGCAGGCAGCAGGACTTGACTCCTGCGCGCGGGCCTGTCTAGGGCGGGATCCCGCCCCACCTGGCCAAAATGCCCCACAACATGAACCTAGCGCCTAACAAGCTAGGCAACGCGAACCTTGGCACAATTGAAAAGACTTTCCTCGGAGACAGAACGGTGCTTCAGATTATGGGAGGCATTGTAGGTCAGATGGAACTACAAGGCAACGCTTTCTAAAGCATCTGTGGGAATCGGAGGCAGGAGCATTGCCAGGAGCTTCTGAACAGCACTTCTGTACACGAGGGCCTGGGGAACCACGAAGGGACACAAACCGAACTCCGAAACGCGGGGGCAGTGTATGATATGATGGAGGGCGTCGTCGTGACTTCCCTTACACGCCGTACTACTCTTAGTGGATCCTTTGAACCTGCCGCTGCAAGCCCAGCGCTTACACATCGTTTTCAGGAAAACAGACAAAAAACATGAGTATACCGTTTCGGCGTCTTTGAGGACAACGAGCCTTCGATTCTCAGCATCAGCCCTGGAAAATTGGCGCTCACTTTCTCGGCGCGTCATTCCAGCGTGGAGAAGGCGGGTTGCTCGGAACCGCGGGCGAGGAACTTTTCCATGCACGTTTTGCCTGGTGCTTTCCTGCCGCGCGGGATGATGTTGCCAAGCGGTGCAGCAATCGGCAGGGCCGTCGAAACTGCGCAAGAGTTCGCCGGCGTTCTGCAAAAACCGAGATCCTCTAGGAAAGTCCGCACCGGGCGCCCTGTGAACGAATCCTGATGGAGGCGGCTTTGGCGGGGAATCCGATCATCTCGAAGTCCTGGAGGTCACGGGTACGTGGGTGGGGTGGGGTGGGGTGGGGTGGGGTGGCAATGAACGTGCCTCTGATGACGACCTGGGGCATTCTTCCTCGGCTTTGGGCAGCTCGTGCGAGGGGAGGGGGCGACTGGCCCGCGCGCCCCGGGACCGAGGCGTCTTACTGGCTGCGGTGAGACATTGATATAATTCGGCCTGAGTCCAGGCCCCGCGCCACGCGCGAACGCTCGCGATGCCTGCCGAAAGAGGGCTTCCAGCTCTCCGCCGGGCTGCCGCGCCCCAGCATAATGCCGAGGCATTCGCCGCGAGTCTCCACTTCGCCTCTAAATGGCTCGCCGAGTTGGGCGACGCCGTTCCCGAGCTCCTCGGCGCGGGAACTCGCAATCAAGAGCGCTCGTGATCGGGTCGCGCGCGAGGGCGAACGCGAGCCCGACATCGGGTGCCCGCGTTTGATCTGCCGAGCGAAATGAAATCCATGATCCCGATTGCCTCTGTGTGAAGCTGCGATGAACGCGCGCCGATGGATGGCGGCGATGGCCTCCGAAAAAAAGAGGAACTGCGTTCTGCCGAGCGTGGGCGTGGGGGCAGCGCGAGTCAGACGGGGGCGTGCTGCTTTGATATCCAAAAAGACGCATCCACTTCTTCTGCGTCCTTGCTGAACCAACCAATGCAGAATTGTATATTCCAGACCAATGACATTCCCCGGTATCTGACGACCCCATGCGAAGTCTCTTTGCCGCTGAAAGACAACGCGGTGACAGAGCGTGACATGCGGGGCGTTTCATGTGGCCGGTGCGATTTTGCTGTCGGTGTCCGATTGGGGATTGAGTTGCGTCTTGTCTGGCGCCCCCTGCAATGGTGCTCGAGTCGTCGGGCTCCTCGCCCTCGGCCAGAAGGATCGCCGCGGTGTCGATGAAATGGGGCGGGTGAGGCCAGCTAGGAGCATGTGGGGGTGGGGGGAGTAGAGGGTGGTGGGGGCTGTAGATCCAGCGCGTAGCCAGCCTGTTTATGGAATGCCTTCGGGGCCAGGTGCGCTGTCTGGGATGCGCTCCATCATGTTCAGAAGATGTGGGGATTCAAGCTCCCGTCGGATCTCGGGTGGGGCCGCCTGGATATGCGCCTCGAAGCGCCCCGGGGGGCCTCCGCCTCCGCGTGCACCTGGTCCCAGCGCCGAGCAAGTCCCCGGCGAGACTCGTCGGCGCCACAGGCGCGCGCCAGTGGGGTCCGCCGCTGCGCCAGTGACGCGCGTGCGACTCTTCGACCGTCAGACGCTCTTGGAAGCCTTAGAAGGAATGGATTTCGCTCTGCTTCTTAACGTCTGAAAGACTCTCGTTTTGCATCGCCTCCCCCGGCGCCTCATCCGAAACCCGATTCTGGCTGTCTTCCAGCAGCGCGAAACTGAGCGTGACGATTGCGCGGGAAGCCCTCGAGGGAGAAAGATCCCTTGGGCTTGGGGGGGCCCTTGGGGCCCTGTGGAACATAATGGAATGCCCGGAATGGGCAGCCCGCCAGGCCGCCGGCGCCCAGGGCGACTCGCTGGCTTCCGGGGTAGCTCCGAGCTCCTCAAGATCCCTCTTTAAATCTTTCGCGACGCATGCGATGCAACCCCAGCCCTCGAAGATAGCCTCGCAAGGGTTTTGAGAAGATCCCGACAACTCCGCGATGTCCGCGCTGGGCGTGCGCCGCGCCAGTCGCCCGCAGGGAGGCTGGCGTAGATCCGATCGAGACGCGACGGGGGCTCGACATGCTTGCGATCGCCTCCCAGGCCCTCTACGCGATGCGCGCAGGGATGCCTGCGCGACCGCTGCCATGCGTGGGGGGTGGGGGGTGGGGGGGGGGGACCATTCTAACTCCGTGGCCGTGGATTGGCTGCTGGCGACGACGCGACCGTCTCTGCGGTCAGAAAGTTCGCCCCGATCATGGACATTGGAATCGCCCACTATGAACTGCGACGCATGCCTGGTTGGCGAAGGAAGTCGACGGCGCCGCCGACTCTACCCCTGCTTACTTGCACAAAGGAAGCTGCGATGACCCGAGATGAAGGTTAGTGACCTGCACGCAGTATGTGTGATTATCAAGAACTAGGCCACGCATGCGTTTCTGTTCGATCATGCCATGGATATCATGTGTGCGCGCAAGCCTTGGAAGCGGGAGTTTGCGAACATGAGACAGCGCCCAGGCGTGATGGGGTCCAGAGAGGCACTGGTGCCGCATGCTTAACGCACTTCTTTGCATGGGTGTATGAGGTGCTACTGAGACCCCCTGGCTTCTTGAGTGCAAACTCTGTCAAGTCTAGAGCGCACTGGCATGATCATATCACATTCAGCCCGATGAAGAGCCCAGGGGTCCAAGGTAGCACCGACCGCAGAACGCGCGTTCAACGGGCAACTTGACAAGGGCTGCTTCGATACGAGCGGCGCATGCCGGGAGGGGTAAGGCCCATGCGAGTTGGAACCATCGGAGGAAGAGCGCGAGCAGGGCGATCCAATGGAAGAGCGGCCAGAACTCGATCTCGACACATGGGAAGAAGATGCCGCGGGAGAACGCGTGCTTGGCAACCCCACTGGCGCATTTGAAATATCGGCGCGTCTCTCATGAAGCTGAAAAGCTTGACGAGAAAGAGAAGCTGTCGGACAGGGGGCAGAGGGCTTGCTCGGAGCGCCGTCTTCGTCGCCTCGCTGCGTGCCCGTCCTGGGTTTGTTACAGGACTCGGCCTCCAGGCCGCGCAGGATCTTGGCAACAAGGGCCATCCCACTGCAAGTCTATGGCAGCAAGGTCGTTTCCTAGCGGGGTCGGTCAATTTCGCCTTTCCCTTGCCATTCCCTAGCAGCTCCCAGGTGTCATGCCCAGATGTGACCTCGAACTGGTTCTGCTCCGATCCCATCACGAGGCAGAGGATGTGGCACTCGCCGTTCTCGAACATGAAGAGCGTGCCCTTGAAGCCCTGACAACCGAGCATCATCCCTTCGCTCCATCCGTTGCTCTCGCTTAGGCGGGCTGAGACACGAGGCCACAACGGCCCTGGCGCCTTTGTTGCGACGCCTGGCTGACGGGGGGGGCGTCGCACTTGGCCCTCGTCGGAACCTGCGCCAATGTCTTCGGGCTCTTTGCGTGCATGCCCTTTGATTTCGCCTGGTCGACGAAGTCGCGCGCGTGCATCGGTTTCTCGACCTCAATACTGGGTGATCTATTGCGGCTGTGTGCTCTGGTAATGCGAGAGACCGCCTCTGGGTGCTTTGAACGTGGAGCGGAAACGATCATGTCTTTGGCAAACACCGGCCGCGTGAAGCCTCCGATCCAAACCATGCCTGGTTTTTGTTCGATTCAACATGCCCCTCGTTCGAACTCTTCTCGGGCCCCACTGATTGACGGGCACGCGTGTTCCCGGAAAATACGCTGGACAAAATTCCGTAGGAGTTCGCGCACGTGCCTTCCGGACGACTGTCGGAACCAAGCCTCGGACGAAATAGCTCCTCCAACTTCCTCGCCGTCTCGTCAGACAGGTTTTGCAATTTCTTGATGACCTTCGTCCCCGCTGGCTACGGCCTGGCCCACCACGTCCGTCAAGGCCTGCATCTCATTGAATTGCGGTTCACCTCGGTCATCCGATCGTTGTGTTCGTACGCCACCTGCTTCATGATGCTGACGTCGCAGAACTGCTTCTCGACTGCGCCACTGGGGTCGCCGATAACCTTGATGCCATATAGGAGCTGCTTGAGATCACCTGCGCTGTCCTCCATTGCTGCCGCTGACAAAATGGCGCGGCTGAGTCTGTTAGGCCTGAAGCTCAAACAGTGATCGTGGAAAAAAACCCTGGGGACAGGCTCCTCGGCTGCACTCAATTTGAAACCACGGGGCGATGATTTCGACGTTTGCAACACTTGTTACGGAAAAAGTCGGGGAAGGAGCAGGAGGAGAGGGAAGATGAGAAGGAGGAGCATGAGGAGGAGGAGGAGGAGGAGGAGGAAAAGGATGAGAGGGATGATCTGACGAGCCGTCACAAGGGCGGTGCACAATAGTTGTAGGCCTCAGTCTGGCGGGTTCGCCAGCTCTTGTAGTCGCTACAACCAACGTCTTGCCACAAGGCCCCGCACACAGGGACCGCACTGCATTTTTGGCTTCAATTGCGGTTGGGGTCGCGAACACCCCAGGACAAAAACAGGGAAGGACCCAATTGAAGAAGACACTCAACAACATACACATGTTCGCCATCTTGGACCACACAGAGTCGGCTTCGTCACCCTCGATGCGCACTGCCTGCGTTGCAAACTATGCCATGAGTTCTATGCAATGTGCGACGTTTGTGTGAAAAGCTATGCACTGACAATTGTGTGGTGCAAGATCTGTGGTGCAAGATGTGAGGCGCAGTCCGTGTGGTGCAAGATATGTGTGAAGATCTATGTGTTATGGCTCGATCTATGCGGTGCAAGCTATGAGTTGCACGCTATGTGGTGCAAGCTATGTGATGCAAGCCATGTTATGCGACTGTGCGCTATGTGACACAAGTTATGTGGTGCTCCCAGCGTGCGGGGGGCGCCCACGAAGCGCCATAGGCGGGCACCAGGCAACGCTCTGGTACACCGACCGAACTACTTCGGCCACCGAAGTACGGGCTCCCAGCTCATGCTCGGAGGTGCACGCGGATTTCCTGGCTCGGCGCCGGACCCTTCTTCCCCGGTGCGCGGAGCGCGCCAGGGGCGGCGCTGGAGCCGCCACCAGGTGCTGGCCTGAGGAGGAGGAAGAGGAGGAGGAGGAGGAAGGAGGGAGGAGGAAGGAGGGAGGAGGAAGGAGGGAGGGAGGGAAGGAAGGAAGGAGTGGCCTCCTCCTCGAGGGGGATCCGGTGCTGGCCTGAGAAGTCCGCGCGGGCCTCCCAAGAAGTTTATGCCTATGCGCTTTTTTCTCCTCGAGCACGAGGGCCCCAGACCCCCCGTCAGAAGCCACAGTGGCACGCAGACGCTGATAATCTCCTCAGCTTGTTTGAGAATGCTCCGCGTCGTTGTCGCTGTGATTGTGGAGCTCCTCCTCCTCGTCCTCCTCCTCTCCTCCTCCTCCTCCTCCTCCTCCTCCTCCTCCTCCTCCTCCTCCTCCTCCTCCTCCTCCTCTATAGCTCCCGCTCCAGACTTCCCGCTCCAGACTTCCTCAATATTCGAGCCCCAAGAGTCCAAAAGGTTTGAGGACGACCGCCCGGATTGGTAACACGAAGTGCGGGCCCCATGGGCAGGGGGCTCCCGCTCGAGACGTCCTCGCGATTCGCTTACAGACGAGGCTGCTCCCGCTCGAGACTTCCTCAAGATTCAGGTCCCAGGAGCCCACAAGTGACGACAAACACAAACTTGACGATGACCGGCTCGGAGTGGTATTGTGAAAGGCGAGCCCCATAAGGAATGGGGCCCCGGTCGAGACTTCGTCAAGATTCAGGCCCCACGAGTCCAACAGTGACGACAAATAGAGATTTGAGGATGACCGCCTCGGATTGGTAATCTGCAATGCGGGCTCCATGGGGAGGAGGCTCCCTCCTCAGATTTCATCCGGACTCAATCACAGTCAAGACCAGGACCAGAGTTCTGGTGACTCGATGACCACGACCTGTTTTTACAGGGATCGCTGGTGGCCGCCTCGGGCTGATAGCATGACGTGCGGACCTGGGAGCTCCCGCGCGAGAGGTCCACGCGCACTCACAAACGAGGCGCCCGCTCGAGACCTCTAGATGAATGCGTGAGTGTCTGAGTGCGTGAGTGTGCGACGATGATAGTGGTACTGATGATGATGAGGATGAGGATGACGATGGTGATGAAGGTGAGAATGATGATGATGCTGATGATCATGACGATGATGATGCTGATGATGATCATGCTGGCGCTGATGCTGATGCTGCTGCTGATCATTATGCTGATGATGGTGATGGTAGATGATCATAATGGAATTGTGGTAGTGATGAAGATGATGGTCGTGGTCTTGAGTTGGGACTCGCGATGACAGTATTGATGATGATTCTGATGACGCTGATGATGATAGTGATGCTGATGCTGCTGATGACGATGACGATGATGATGATGCTGATGCTGATGACGGTGATGATGAGTGTTAAAAGGGAAGAGAAGGAGCGGGGTGGAAGGAGTACTGCGCGGGGTTTCCCGAGAAACAAAGAATCCCACTTAGGATGTGGGTAATAAAAAGGAACACTCAGATAACTATCACGAATGACGAACATGAGGTTGAGGACGACGGGGAAGGCGGAGGGGGAGGAAGGAGGATAGGGCAAGAGGAGGAGGAGGAGGAGGAGGAGGAGGAATAATAGTAATACTAAGAATACTACTACTACTACTACTACTACTACTACTACTACTACTACTACTACTACTACTACTACTACTACTACGACTACGACTACTACTACTACTACTACTACTACTACTACTACTACTAATAATAATAATAATAGCAATAATAATACTAATGATACTAATAATACTAATAATAATAATGCTACTAATAATAATACCAATAATACTTAGAAGAAGAAGAAGATAGGGAGTGGAAGGAGGAATGAGCGGAGGCTTGGCGCAACAGATGTTCGTGCACCGCTCAGCAAAATAAAAAGGAGGAACAGGAGGGAGGGAGGGAGGAGGGGGGCGGGTGATGAGGACGAGCCGACGGCGCCCACAGAAGGGCGGCGCGAGGGATGGGGCTCTCGAACAGGACGGGGGGGTTCCTAGACGGCAAGGGCCCTCTTGGAAGGTCCCGTGGCCTCCACGAAGGCTCACGCCTTCTAGCGCAGCCCCCCCCCTCCACCACCTTAGACAGCCGCCCCCCCTCGCGCGCCAACCTTTCGTGCGCGCCGCCACCCCCGGGCATCCCACGATGCGACTCCCGGACCCGGCCGCCGCTCGGACATCCATTCCCCTGTGCCTCTTTCGATTTCCTGCTTGCTTTTCTTTTTGTGTGTGGGGGGGGGCTCGATGATCCAGAGGCTGCTCCTCGACGGTCCGCGCCGAGAAACATGCACACGTCCGAGCGATGCCACGCTGGCCCCGAGGCTCGAGGACGGGCCCCGGATACCGAGGCGAGCAGACCACGCCGTCGGGAATAGCCGGGTCTTCCGCCCTCCTCTCGCTCGGCCTTCGGGCCACAGCTCGCGGGTCGCTGGCGGCCGCTCGGGACGACTCGAGCACCCCCGCAGCGCCCGCGGCGGGGCGCAGCCGGTGGAAAGCGCCACGAGGCCGGAAGATCCCCGAGGACCGATGGGAAAACGCCCGAGACCCCCAAGCCTCGAACCTGCAACCTCGAGCCTGAGCCTATCCCCCCCCCTATCGCTGCCCTGTGCGTGCGACGAAGGAGGCGGCGACAGGCTGGTATCCAGCGCAGGCAGCTGCGAGCTGCGGCGGGATCGGCCACATGCAAGAGTGACCCTAGGCGAGACTGACCTCTGGTGCGCGGCTCTAGGGGGGCCGCGGGGGGCCCAGTCCAGGCGTGCAAGCCACTGCTAGGAAGCCCCCTTTCAGTCCGCACCAGAGGTCGCTCTGGCGAAAGGCCACTCTTACTTAGCATAGGGGGACTCGGGTCCTGAGGGAAACGGGTCCTAGACCCTGGGACCTCCCCCCCCAGGACGAGCTGTTCATCCCGAGTCGTCTTCTGACGGTCCCGGTGCCCGTGGAGGGCTTTGAGAGCCCGAAAACGGCGAATAATCTCAGGACCCGTTTCCCTAAGGACCCGCTGTCTCCCTGGCGAGCCAAAAGGTCACGCTGGCGAAAGGTCACGCACCAGGGGAACGGGGGAAGGCTCCGTAGAATGAAGCTGCTTCTTAGAAGGCGCCAGCCCTACACCTACAGACTGGGCCTGCGCCTTCTGAGCAGGGGTGCTTCTGAGAAGTCTTCCCCCCTCCCCCTACCCCTGTCTACGCGTGTCCAAACTCTTGCGAAAAGGCACTCTTATGCGGAGCCGACCCAAGCCCATGCAAACGGGGCGTTAGTAAACGCGGCGGTAACTAAGGGGCCTCTTCAAGCGAGAACGGGTGACAAAGCATTTACCTCGCACCAGTCCGTGATACATCGGGACGACAAAAACGTCGATACATCATCATAACTCTGGGTCGGAAGTGGTTTATTCGCGCGTGCGCGCGACAAATAAAATTTCCAGAGGCTTCCTAGATGTGGTCCGATCAGATGGGGTCGGAGGAGCTCGCCGCATCGCCGATACGTCGGCGATGCATCGCCGACGCATCGCCGACGCACCGGCGATGCTCTGGTGACGTCGGCGATGCATTGGCGACGTCGGCGTGGAGAAAACTGGGCACCGCATCGAGCCGCATCGCCGATGCACCGCCGATGCACCGCTGATGCGCCACGGTTCTCCGACCCCATCTGCTCGGACCCCCTCTGGGAGGCCTGGCCTTTTTCGAAAACGCTGTTGGAAACGCACACTCAGCTACGGTGGGGACTCGGCCACAAGAAGCCTCCGCAAGAAACCCAACCCTGAAACCTCCGCGATTCGTTCAGCGAGAATCCCCACCTTTGTCCATCGAGAATCGTCGAGATCTTGTTGGGGGCCCATCGAAATCCAATAAGCCCAGGGCACCCTGGCAAAATCCAGCTGGTTCGGGGATGGACAGACCCCCCTTTAGTAAAACGTGGTTTAGTGAAAACGACCTGAGGCCCAAACCTGGTGGGCGCAATAGCCTGGAAAATGACGGCCGCGGCGCCCTCTCGAGAACCGAAAACGGACAATTCACTAATCGACGTGTCACTAATCGACCCCATCTACTCGGACCCCATCTGGGAGGCCTGGTCTTTTCGAAAAACGCCACTGTAAACGCACACCCGACCCTGAAATCCGCGATTCGTTCCGCGAGAGTCCACCCTTGTCGATCGAGAAGCCCAAGAAACCCATGGGCACCCTGGCAAAATCCAGCCGGTTTCTTGGCACGCGCCCCCACTCCTCCTCCTCCTCCTCCTCCTCCTCCTCCTCCTCCTCCTCCTCCTCCTCCTCCTCCTCCTCCTCCTCCTCCTCCCCCTCCTCCCCCTCCTCCTCCTCGTCCTCGTCCCCCCGCGCGCCCCCTCGAGCTCGCCCTCGCCGACGGGAGCGCTCGCCTCGGGCGCCGGCACGCTGCCCGCCGCAGGGCGGCGGTCCTCCGGCGTGCGCGCCGGGCTCCGCGCCAGCGCCGCCGGCGGGGGGGAGGGGTCTGCCTCGCGAGCTCGAGGGGGGCGCGCGGGGGGACGAGGAGGAGGAGGAGGAGGAGGAGGAGGAGGAGGAGGAGGAGGAGGAGGAGGAGGGGGAGGAGGAGGAGGGGGAGGAGGAGGGGGAGAGGAGGAGGGGGGAGGAGGAGGAAAAAGGGGGGGAGGAGGGGGTGGAGGAGGAGAGGAGGAGGGGGAGGAGGAGAAGGAGGAGGAGGAGGGGAGGAGGAGGAGGAGGGGGGAAGGGTCTGGCGAGCTCGAGGGGGGGTCGCGCGGGGGAACTCGAGGTCGCGTCGCGGGCGGGGGGTGCAGGGCCAGATCTCGAGGAGGTGCGGGGGCCACGGCATTTTGTTGTTGCATTCCCTCTCTCTCAGTCTCCCTCCCTCCCTCCCTCCCTTTTTTTACTTCTCTCTCTCTCTCTCTCTTCTTTTCACTCCTCTCTCTCTCTCTCTCCCCCTCGCTTATCCTTCTCATTTCCCTTCGTTTATCCCTCTTCTCCGCGACCCGAATTGTTCTGCTATGCCCACCCGCGGCGCCCACTCCCGAGCCTCACTCGCAGCCCTTCAGGGTCTGCACGCGCGTGCGGCCGGTCAGATCGGTACGCCTTCTCCTCCTCTGCCCACTTCTGGCCCGTCGTCTGCTCTCTCGGGGCGCTGCGTCGTCCGGGGGCCTCGTCGTTCGATGGATCCCGTGCGCAGCGCAAAACCCAAATCCTACCCCTTCTGCTTCCCCTCCTCCTCGTTATCCTCCTCCTCCTCCTCCTCCTCCTCTCCCTACTCGCTTACCCTCCTTCCTCTCTCCCTTCCCCTCCTCATCCTTCCTCCTCCTCTTCTCCTCCTCCTCATCCTCCTCCTCTCCTTCCTCTGGCGCCTCCTCTTACTCGTCCTCGTCCTCCTCCTTCCACTTTTCCTCCCCCTTCTTCTCCCCCTCCCATCCTCTTACTGCCCTCATCATCCCCTCCTCCTCCTCCTCCTCCTCCTCCTCCTCCTCCTCCTCTTCCTCCGAAAAAAAATATAAGATCCAGAGCTTAAATAACTAAGCTACATAACTTAGTGATTCAAACCTTCCCATTGCGTTGGGGTCCGGGGGTTCAGAACACGGAACTCCAGAGTTCAATGTCTTAGGCCCTTCCGTGCCCCTGAAGACGCCCTTCACGTGCCTCTTCAGACCCTTTTGCGACGCCCATCAGGTTAGGTTGGGCATGTCCCCCTTCAGGCGGATTGTAGACGAAAAATGAAAAGTATTTGAACATGCTCAAACATTGGTAACCAAGAAATCGTCCCCACAATATTTTTTGTCTATCTGTGAATATTCCTCCTGTAGAGGGACAGGCCCGACTTAACCACCGTCCCCTGCCTCTGCCAGGGCAGGCCGTTGGCAAGCGGCATCGTCCTTCGTTCGCTCTCCTCCCTGGGGGGGTGGGCCTGGTTGGCTCTATCGCCCTCGGGAACCACATCTCAATGCGCCCCCTCCCCTCCTCAAGCCTTAAATCGGGCCTGTCCATTTTGGACGAAACATTAAAAAAACAAGTCCAACAAATACACTAAACTAGTCTAAACATAAAAAATCGTCTCCAGACTATTGTTTTGACTATTCTGGAGTATTCCTCCTGTAGAGGGACAGGCCCGACTTAACTCTCCCTTGAAAGCATCCTGGACCCCTCAACGACCTTCCAGCCCCCCCCCCCTGACGACCCGTGCCGCCCGCTGGAGCCACAGCTCAATGAACCCCCTCCTCTCCCCCTCCCGACACCGCCGAAAGCCTCCCGCTCCCCTCACAGATATTCCAGCCTCCCCCCCGACCCTTCCCAGGGGGCGACCGAGGCACAGCGGACCACCCAATCTTCTTCTTCTTCTTCTTCCTCCTCCTCCTCCTCCTCCTCCTCCTCCTCCTCTCCGAAGCGCCTCCCGGCTGTCCTTCAATCGTGTGCCTTCTGGGGCCTTCTGGCCACAACAGCGAGCGCTCCGCGGCGCAGCCTCCCATGCCCCCCCTCGTCCGCCTGGATTGCAGCTCTCCCACGCTCCTCCCCCTCCAGACTGGCCCTCCTCCTCGTGATCCTCCCGCTCATCCTCCTGGACCTGGTCCGCGCCCCTCTTGGCTGTTCTTCCTACTCCTCCTCCTCCTCTTCCTTACTCTTCCTTGCTCTTCCTATTCCTCCTCCGCCTCCTCCTCCTTCTCCGCCTCCTCCTCCTCCTCCTCCTCGTCGTCGTCGTCCGCCTCCTCCTCCTCCT
>CAUYUJ010022650.1:107500-120657 GCA_963575745.1 Prorocentrum cordatum | reverse complement strand
TCAAGAGGCGCAAATGGAACTTCGGCCATCTCGACTGCACGCGGCAGCAGCGGGCCAAGGGGGAGATAGCGCCTTTGCAGGGGCAGGAGGTCACGGTGCTCAGTCTCTGTTGTGGCTTGGAGACAGCGACAGTAGCCCTGCGGGAGATCGGGATGAAGCCGAACACCTTGAGCTACGACGTGTGGGACCGCCTGAAGCTTCCCATTGCGAAGGTCCACGACGACGGGGCGCTCGCGAAGGTGTTCGTCGGCAAGAAGGGGGACATCGCAAAGATCAAGAGCTCGGAGTACCCTGGCGCGCAGCTGATCGCGGCTGGACCGCCCTGCCCACCCTTTTAGCAAGGCTGGCCAAGGACACAGCGGACGAATCAACGCCCGAGGGCCATCGAGGAAGGCACCGCGCCCTGTTTGCAGCCTGTCCGGCACCGTTCGGCGTCGAGCAAGCCGTGCGCGTGGGCGGCGCCTTCCTCGTTGACCCTCGGCGTTCGACGTTCGCCAGCGCGAGGAAAAGGCTGGGGTGACCCGAGGAGCAAGCCGTTCGGATGCGCCATCGGTGCAGTCGTCGACCAGGCCAAGCGCCCGTCGAAGGCGTCGACGGCCTTCTCGCTCGAGAACGTCGGGGGCATGGCGGAGGGGGGCCATGGCGGAGACTGTCCAATGGAGTACGCCGAGCAGCAGCTGAAGGACAGGCTCGGCAACACGTGGATGGTGTGGATCTGGCGCACAGACGCCATCTACCACGGGCTGCCCCAGAGCAGGCCAAGGACTCCTCTCATCCTTTCCTCGTCCTCCTCCTTATCCAACTCCTTCTCATTATCCCCCTCCTCCCCCTCCTCCTCCTCCTTCTCCTCCCCCTCCTCCTCCTCCTCCTTCTCCTCCTCCTCCGTGAGCGCCTTCCCACCTCCCTGCGAGGGTCTACCTATGTGGCAGGCGGATCAGCGCGTTTCGCGACATCATGCCGAAAGTGAGGCCCTGTGACACTAGGTTCCAGCTCCCCTCGCTGCACGATTTCTTAGACATCGACGTTCCCGCGTTGGACGAGTCGAAGCTGACGGCTAAACAGGTTGGCAAAACGATCCAGACCCCCAGAGAGGCAGACACGTGGAGGTAGGAAGTGAATGGAGATAGGAGGAAGGGCAGGAAAGTAGGAGGAGGCAGGGAGGAGGAAAGAAGAGGATGGAGGGATGATGGGGCAATGGAGGGCGAGATGGAGGGAGTGACGGACAGGGGGTCGAGCATTTGCGCCCCCTTCGTCGTCGTAGTCGTCGTCGTCGTCGTCGTCGCCGCCGCCGTCGTCGCCGTCGTCGTCGTCGTCGTCGTCGTCGTCTTCGCCGCCGTCGTCGTCGTCGCCGTTGTCGTCGTCGTCGTCGTCGTCGTCGTTCGTCGTCGTCGTCGTCGTCGTCCGTCCTAAGTCGTCCGTCGTTGTCGTCGCGTCGTCGTCGTCGTCGTCGTCGTCGACAGGTTGCAAACTCGAAACACTACAGGCAGGTGATGCAGGACCGCGCGAATGGCAACTCGACGGTGGGAGTTGACACGATCTGCGCATTTGACTTGAGTCGGGCTCCTGGTAAAATTCGTGGCGCAGAGATTCGTTTCGGTGCGATTCCGCGCTTGACAACTCGTAACAATAGGTTGTGCATCGAGGCCGTGGAGCCTCCGAAGTTCCAGAGGTTCCTCACCCTGAAGGAGCGTTTTCTGCTGCTCGGCTACCCTCCCGAGTTTGATTTGCACTCGACGTTTACAGCGCAGTGGGGCGCAATCAAGGCATCAGGCAATGCAATGTCAGTGCCTTGCCTCGGCATCGGCCTCGCCTGTGCTATGTCGGGGAGGGTGGCCCCATAGAGTATCAGAATAATTTATCATGCCTCGAGGCGCGATTTGATGATAAGTGGCTTTCGATGCAAGCCTCGAGGCACGAACGACGCTGCACGAGTGGTTTGAAAGCTTGGGTGCGTGATGCGAGGCCGCTCATCTTTTGCGGTTGACCGAAACGCGAGTGTCAGACCCACCTGGGGCCGCGCTCCAATCCCCGAGTGCAGCCATCCTGCCAAACCCTCTATGTCCACTCCCTGCCAATCCCCATATATCACACTCCCTCCTCTACCGTTCTTCGTTTCCGTCTCTTCCCCAGTCACCTCCCCCTCGCTTTCCCAATCCTCTCCCTTCTCTCCCCGTTCACCCCTCTGGCTCGGCGGATCCCGCGGGGGCCCGTCGGGGGGGCCGCGCGCGAGGCGCGACAGGGCCGGACAACGGTGGCGGCGGCGGTCGAGATACGCTGCGATCGCGGGCGGCGGCTGGCAACGGACGGCGGCGACGGCGCGAGGTTTTTGGCTGCCCACGCCCCCCTTGCGCTGCTCGGGGGGAGGAGGGCTCTTTCGGCCCTGCGGGGGCCCCTGGAGGAGGAGGGGGGCGAGGAGGAGGGGGGGGGGGGGGGGGGGGAGGAGGAGGAGGAGGAGGAGGAGGAGGAGGAGGAGGGGAAGGAGGGGGAGGAGGGGGAGGAGAAGGAGGAGGAGGAGGAGGAGGAGAGGATACATATATAGCCGCATTACAATACACAACGCAAGAAACACACGAAGAAAGAGAAACAGTATGAGAATAACCAGAATGACCTACGCCACTCCGCCGTAAAGTGGTTGGGGCTATAGCGGCGTTCCGGCATAATCGGGGTTTGTCGTGGCCAACCGATCGAGTATAGCGCGCGCGTTCTGGCTAACGAATCCCGTCCTGGTTTGGATATATATATATAGTATATATATATAGCCTTCCAAAGACGACGCAGAAAACTTGCCCAAAGGCACGAGGGCTTCTGTAGAGCCCCGCCGCCTTCTGATAGATGTATGCACATATATAGGTACATATATATATACAGTTGTATATACATGTATTTAACTGTATATGCATGTATGTATATATATATATATGTACACATCCACACGTGTAAACACTTGTATGCGAACCCGCAACAACTGTGTTTTTTTGTCCCGGACTTTGGCGGGTGCCCCCTTTTTTCTTGATGGTGCGCCTTATCTTTTGTCGCGCAAAAAAAAAGCGCGACGATTTGTTTCGAAGAATTGCCGCGGCAAGTTAGAATTTGTTTCTTTTTTTGTTTTTTGTGTCCCTTCGCTGGGGTGCGGTTTTTTTGCACCACAAGACCTCTGGGAAGGCTGAGGAGAGGTATAACAGGTGGTGCGAAGCGGGTTCCCCACCTGCAAGCGCACGCAGGCTCATAGGGGGGCCCGACGACGACCGCCCCTTATACTATCCTTTCCGCAACGTCATCCAGCGGTACCTCAATGATTCTCGATTCCACCACCAAATTACCGGAGCCCGCGAGGCTGTCGGCCAGGCGCCCTGGGCCGTCGAGGACATGCGCGAGGCATGCGGCATCCATTACCGCAGCCAAATGCTTGGACTCGCCGGTCGCAGGAATTGGTGGTTGAATGAGGGCAGGATGGACAGAGGCACCAGGCAGGAACGTGGTCTTGTCACGATTGCCGTTCCCGATGGGGACGGCACTTATGACAAAACCACTCGGCGCACCCTGGCCAAAGCCGCCTCTGTCGGACCTGCCGTGGGATCAACTGGCCAAGGGGGGAAGGGTTCAGGGGCCAGAACCGATCTTGATACCACCCCCATACATACACCTGCTACATGACGCCACGGCGCCGCCGCCTCGTGCTGCCCGCGGCGATGCTGCTGGAAGCCGCGCCTCTGGCGCGCTGGCAGCGACGCCCGCTGGGCGGAGTGGCGGCGCTGCTGACGCCCCACGGCCGAGCGGCTGGCAGCCAGCCGACAGCAGCACTGGCGCCCGTAGACCAGTGACGCCCCCGCGCGCCAAGCGGGCGCGCACCGCCGCTGACTACGCGGCGCGGTGGCGCCAGCGCCTTGAGGGCAGCCAGTGGGGCCCAAGGTATTGGAGCTACTACAACGAGTGCTGGATGTACATCGCGGAGAACAATGACGAGTTCGTCTACATCCGCGATCTGCAGTACAATCATCGTTTCCGCAACTGGGCCCCAAGGACGCCTTGGGCAACGTGCGCGACCAGTTTCGTTGGAATCGATGGCCATCGTGTTTGGGCCAGTGAGTTCTACGTGCGTGGCAATGCCCAGTAACGTCGGCCGCAAGGCCCACTGCTCGAGCATGCTCGAACCTTGTTTTTTTATGAGCTCACCTCGGGCAGTAAACAACCACGCGAACTTTTGCCATTTCACTACCTGTGATAAGTGGCTTCTTACATAGATTCTGGCGAAATCCGAGGCGCGCTCCTTAGGAGCGTTGCCAAGGGGAATAACTCCGCGCAGAGCTTGTTTGTACAACTTTTCGCGTTTGTCAACACGACGCTGAATTCATCTTGATTGTTTGATTCCTCTGTGCGACAATTTCCGCCTTGACGACGAGGGGGCGTTGACAATGATCTGGCGCCAGTTTTAGTTTGATGGCTGGTGGCGACACCTGCTGTGTCTTTGACGCCGCAGTATTGTTGGTGTTGTTCTAGATTGCTCAGATCCTCTTTCCCCGCCCACCCGCGCCCCATTCTTCTCCACCCTCGAGTGCCGAAGCGTTTTTTGGGGGCGCACCGAGGGGGGCGCCAATGCGTGCTCGGAGAAGAAAGAGGGGCCACAGGTGCCCCGTCGCCCTCGCCCTGCCCGATCACACCAGCGGATGTGCCGCGTGCTCTTGCGCGCTGCTGATGCGTCCGGGACGCAGCTGAGGCGCTACATACTTTTGCGCTTTGCTGCCTGCGAGTCCTAAGGAGATAAAGGGTGACGGGTTCTTTCCTCATTTTCCCGAGCCCTGCCCTTGCGGGCGGGATTCGGGGCGGGGGGTGTGAAATGAACCCGTGTAATACCCTCGTATATACTCCTTACTTTCCTGTCTCCTGGCCGTTTGGGCTCAGGTGCTGGCGCTGATCATATTCTTGATCGACCAGGGGGGAATCGATCTCCACCTCCCCCTCCTTCCTCTACCTGCGGATCAGGGGTTCTGTACCTTTGTGCTCTAACCCCGTGCACAGAATCTGGAGGTTCATTTTTGGGACACTGAAGTGGCCAAATGATCCCGCTTTACTCGCGAGCATCTCTCGGGACTCGTCGATGGGCCTGTGGCGCAGGGTCCACTTGCGCATCCAGCTGGGCAGCGGTGGGCCATGGAGACGCCAGTTGCGTGTGCTAGAGAGATGCAGCATGACAAGAAACCCCGCAATAAAGAGGCCTAAATCGAGACTGACTTCCACGGCGCCAGCTTGGCTTCTACCTGGAGCAAGAAATGCGCGTTCGAGCTGAAGCCGGGACGTTCGAACCGCGAAAACATATTCGGCGTCTTTTGCGAAGGGGCACTCCGCCGCGCCTCCTGCGCCGATCGCGCGGTGCACCTGTCGTCCGACGTCGGCCCCGAGATGAACCTGCGCCCCTGCACTGTCGAGCTACAGGTGGACCGCAACTGTCGCGCGCGCTATCCCAAACATGCATGTTCACAAGCAGCGGTGCCAGACCGATGGCAGCACTTACGTCGCAGCGATCTGGAACCGCGCCGCGACGATGGGGGCGATCTGGGACAAGGCGCAGGCGGAGCACCAAGTCTTTGGGCGGCGCAGGCCATCAGCGCAGCGCTCCCGAGTGTCCACGCGTATTCAGACGAGAAAATCGAGGACTCCGACCTGGCGATTCTCGAGGTCCATCTGGTTCCTACGCACGAGGGATGGATTCTTCAATGGACCGAAGAGATCAGCGCAGCAATCCGCTACCTGGGGCGAACTGTCCGGCCCCCGCGGGAACGGGCCGCGGAGCTTCGTGGACGAGATGGGGCAAGCTGCGGATGGAGCAGGATCTGGGGATCTTACCATGTAGCCTCCTTCATGGAGCTCTCCTGCAGATGTCATCAAGGCCAGCGCGTTCGCGTAGCCGCACTGGCTGCGCGCCCGCGCCCCGGGACTACATGAGGAGCTACGGGATTTGAGCGGCTGCGATTTTCGAGTATATATGCGGGAGTTCACGGACAGAGGCGAGGCGGTGTTTCGGCTGCAAGAAAGGCAGAAGTTGCGGTTGTCATGCCCATGTCAGCCTCTCACATTTTTTCGCATTTCGCATCTCGACAGCGTCTGGGGTGCGCGCGCCGGCGCCCGGCCGCTGGCGCCAGCGCCCGGCCCCCAGTCGCTGCGACTCAGAACTGCCCGGCGAATGCAGATCTGGGCCCGGCAGCCGACGACGGATAGGCGGTGGTGTTACACACCCCTTCCCTCCCCTGCTGGCACAACATGAATGAGGCGAGCGCGGCGGGAGGACGCCGCCCGAAAACCGCCGCTCTCCCCGGAGAACGCCCCCCCCCCCCCCCCCACCCCCCCCCCCCCCCCCCCCCTCCCCCCCCCCCCCCCCCCCCCCCCCCCCCCCCCCCCCCCTCTCCCCTCCCCCCTCTCCCTCCTCCCCCCCCCCCCCCAGGGCAGCGCCGCGCGCCAGGGTTCCGGGCCGCGTCTAGGTTACACTAGCTGCGGTCAAGGGCTCGTCAGTGCATCCCCCCCTCCACGCCCCGAGGCACAGCACCGCCCCCCCAAGCACAGCCTGGTAAAGCGACACAGCGGCCGGGGAGGCGACGGGCATGCCCAACCACAGTCGCACTCGGGAAAAGGGGCAAGTATACAAATACCCGAGAAGCAAGTGCTCAGAGGAGGCGAGAGACGAGGAGGAAGAAGAGGGGAGGGCAAAAAACACAGCGACTGGGACGCAAGAGGATAGCAATCAATATCATGACGATGCCGCCTGCGCGCCACGAGCGCGACGACGTCCGCATGCCGAGGCGCCCGAAGGCCATCGCATTAAGAGGTACACGTGCGAACCCGGCCTCAAAGGGCAAAGCTGCAAGACTAACATTCAACCGGAGGAGGACGAGGAGGAGGAGGAGGAAGAGGAGGAAGAGGAGGAAGACGAGGAAGAAGACAGCGGCGCAGAACGCCGAATGACCTTCCCGACAAAAGAAATATGCTCGATGAAGCGGCTGGGGCTGGTGTGGTCCCCGAACAGCAGCTGGGGTGTCAGGTCGGGCGGGGCGTCGCCTGGGAACAAGTCCCGGCGGTCGCTGGCGTAAAAGGGGCGCGAGACCAGGGCGTGTCGCAGAGAAGCGTTCCGGCGCCCACAGGCTCTGCACCGTCGCAAGGAGGCGGGGTGCTCCCTGCCGCCTAACACCGACAGAGGCCACCTGCCAGTCATCCGCGCCACTGCCCATAAGCGAAAATGAATCCAGAAGGCAGGGCTGGGCTCGCTGGCCAGGAGAGTTGGATCGAGCGGCGATGGGAAAGAGCAAAGAGCGGCAAAAGAACGGCGAAAAGGTGCCAGGACCTGCACGGCCGCTTTCGCGAAAGCTTCGCGGTCATACTTCAAAAGTGTCGGACGTAGGACTTCAGTGCGGTACGTTCTGAGGACATCTCTGCGAGAATTCTGACACGTCCGCGCCTCTTGGAGCAGCGCTGGAGGGAAGAGAGCGTGACCGTCCAGGTCCGGAGGAGAGGGGTCAAGGCGCCGGGCTAAGGCAACAACAGCAGACTCCCACGTGGGCGTAGCCAAGGAATGGGCCGCCCGCAGCATCACGGCCCCTGGGTGGTCCACCGGGAGGACCATGAGACGCGCCCTTGCCATGAGCGCTTTCTCTAAGAATTTCGTCCCTAAGCGCATGGGCCAGCCACATTGGGCGACAACTACCGCGTGCCGGATTGGGGGCCCGTGGTGGCACCCCAACAGCCGCCGGCCCCAGTTCACTTGCATCTTATTGAGGGCCGCTTCAGCCCCCGGCGTGGCCGCCAAAAGCGGGCAGGCATAAAGAATCACTGATTCTACCCGCGCTGGGACCTGCGCCGCTGCCACCGGGATGGAAAAGCCACCGGATTCCGCAGCGTAGAGCAGCTTAGAAAAGCAACTATAGCCAATGGCTAGGATCTCTTTGAGAAGCGGCGCGAACGTCAAGTCCGAGTCCACCAAGATGCCCAACAGGACTTTGCGTTCCACGGAAGGGCAATCGGCCAGCCTGGGGCGGCTTGCGCCGAGGACTGGGAGCACGCAAGTTTTGTTTTTCTCGCGCGAGAAAAAAGACTTGAACCTGCGAGCGTACCGGCTGCACGCGGAGGACTCCTCCGGGGAGATTACTGCCCTCGCGGCTCCTACAGATGGGCACGCGGTCGTGAGGTCGTCGACAAATTGTGCCGGCGGCATGTGCCAGGAGCCCGCGGCCTCATCTACGGCGGCTCTGTCCGCGACGGCCGGCAGGGAACGAGGCGAAGCAGCAAGTGTTTCCTCGGAGTTGGGCCAGGGCGGAAGCTCGGTGGCTGCCGCGCGCGCCACCTCGTTCAAAATGGCCACCACGGGCAACGCGCGCCCCCAGGCCGCCGAACCCAGAAGCGTCGCACTAAGAACAGATAGGTTCATAGACCGCGCGGCCCTCGGTCGGCGCGGAGCCAGGCGCAAAGGGATAGAAAGGGGGAGTGGGAAAGAAGAAGCCGCAACGGCCCCTGCAGGGGAAACGACAGGGTCTCAACTTCTGCGCCCCCTGCCGACGCCGCGCCGCGAAAAAACTTATTCGGGCAGCAGCTCGTGGGGCTTGAATGCAATAAAGCCGGCGCCTCCCACAGCTGGTGGGGGAATTGGCGCCGCCGCCGCCTTAACCTCGATGGGCCCGCCTAGGAAAAGGAGTACCTCCTCTAAGTGAGACTCGAAGGAGGCGCGCCGGCCTTTAGCTGCGACCTTCCCCTGCTTCTTATTGACGAGCTGCACGCTCAAACGTACAGCGGGCGAGAGCTTCCACGTTATCTCAAGCCCAGGCTGCGAGGTGCCCCCATTGGAACACGCGAACGGGGGGGGGATGAGAATTGCCTGGCCCTTTCGCGGGGCAGCGACGATCTGCACTCCCATCGCCTGTGCAATCTGGTAAAGGTCTGCCTCGGACGTGCAACTCGCCGCGAAAATGGCCTGCATATGCACGCGCCCGTCCGTGGAATCGCCTAATAGCTGACGGACGCGGGCATGCCACGCGCCAACTGCGGCGTTGAGCTCAGCTTTACTTCTGAAGCGCCTTAGGGCCATCATTGCTTCTTTGGCTGTGGCCGTTTCCACGGCATCCGCAACCGGCACTGCCGCCTTCGCCATGGGGCTGGCGGGGGCCGGCGGAGGTTGCGACCGAGGGGTGCAAAAACGAAACATCCCGCCTGCGCCGGCGCCCAAGTTGGGCGCTGCGGCGCCTCGCGCTGCAGCCGCGGGGGGGGCAGGACGAGCAACGCTGCGGGCGCGGTCAAGCTCCTGGCTAAGCTCGGCCACCTGGGCCGCCCAAGCTGCGACCTCCTGCGGCTCATTGTGTGCAATGTTGCCCGACAGTTTGTTCTGCCACACTTCGGCGCCCGTGACTGGTGAGATAAATTTCCCCCAGGGCGGGCGCGACGCCTGGACGGCGTCCATCTGCATAGTGAGAAACGCTACAGCATCTTCCACGGCTGCGGGCCGTGGAGAAGGCGCAGTCCGTGGCTCCACCACGCTGCGCTGCGGCCCTACTATGCCCGGGTGGTCCCAGCGCGTCTGGCCGGTTGTCCTGTTCTGGTAGTACAGCGCGCCATTAACCGCCCAACGCGGCCCCCAACCCGGCGGCAGGGGTGGGGGCGAGCCCGACGGAGGCCCGGGGGAAACAGGCACAGCTGGAGACAACCGCACGCGCGGCGGCGACTTTGCTAGCCACTCGCCCGGCGGACGGTCTAAAATGGCGCCCGCGCCCGCCGCTGTCTTGGGAGACGGGGGCGGCGGTGGCGGGGGCGGCGGCGGCGGAACGTCAAAGGGCGCATCGAAAGGGGAACGTGCCGAATTTGGGCTGCCTACTGGGGCTGCGGCTTTTGCGCCATCTGCGTCTATCAAGGCGCCCAGCTGGCGGGCAAGACTATCACTGTGCGCCTGTGCTGCAGCCCGGGGGCTGGCTGGGGGTGTCGGCGACACGTCGTTGTCCTCGATATCATGTTTGTCGTGCGCCTGCTCCGTCGAACGGTTCCGGCGCTTCTTGTCCCGGTTCCGGGACTTGTCCCTGCGCCGCCGCCGTCTCGAACGGGATTTCGATCTCGCCATGCCTGCCTACTGCCGCGGCCGGAAACTGCGGGGAAGTGGCGAACCTGATGGGCCCTATGGTAATGGAGCCCAAACTCCGACTAACAAGCGGTGACAAAGGCACTGGACAAGAAACACCCTGGAGGGATGACGCGCACACTACAACGATTCCTTAAGGCCCGCATCAAACCGGAACTTTTTTTTTGTTGTTTGTCTGTTGTTTATCTGTTTTTTTGCTATTCTTTTTTTTGTTGTGTTTTGCATATTCTGTTCTTTTGCTTTGTTTTATTTTTTGACCTGTGATGTTTTTTTGTTCTTGTTGTTTTGGCTCATTTTTCTTGTCTTTTTTTTGTCGCTTTGTTGTGTTGCTTTGTTTTTTGGGTGTTGTTCTGATGTGTTTGTGTCTTTGTGTTTTTTGTGTGTGTGTTTATTTTTTTTTTTCGCTGTTGTCTTTGTTGGACGCAAAACGTGTACATCCTTGTGACACTTTGGGAAGCGCAGGGGCCCGGGGGCTAGTTTCAGATTTGCGCCACCCACAATCCCACTTAGTGGGATAGCGCCGTTTGCCATCATAAGCTCAGGCTTTCCAACCATACTGCAACAGCACATCGGACAAATCGAGCCCCCCCCCCCCAGAGGTAGCAGAGAAACTTCAAGACCTTTTCAGTTAAACTGCACCGTGACATAGGCTCAGGCTTTCCAACCAAACTGCACCGTGACAAGGCTCAGGCTTTCTAACCATACTGCAACAACACATCGGTGGCATCGGCCACGTGGCCGGGACAGAGAGGTTAACAAATTGTCCCCCCCCCGTCTCCGGAGTTGCGCCCGATGGGGCGGACAAAACGTGCCCCCCCCCCCCCCAGAGGTAGCAGAGAAACTGTAAGACCTTGCCTGTTAAACTGCACCGTGACGGCTCTGCTATGCTCGATCGTGCTTCGCATAAATAAGCAACACAAGACAACGAAAGCAAAACATATCCCTGCACGGCAAGGGCAAGCAACCTCAGCCGGTCCGCCAACGCGGGCTCGAGCAGACGGAGGAGATGTCAAGTACCATAATGTGACAAAGGCAAATCAGGTTAGTGCAACGCGAAAGCAGGCAACCCGAACACCCAGAATATCAAACACTCTGGTCTGCATTCTTCATCCGTGCCCCAAGGCGAGGTAGCAAAACCACTTTAGCAGGGTGACATGAGGCGCGTGATCAGGCACGCGTGGAGCGCGCACGCAAAGTCATGAGGCACGCGTGCAGCGAAAGCAAGCAAACGCGTCCGACGACGAGAACCAGCGCAAGCAAACACGTGCGGGCCCTGCATTGCAAGTGTGGTGCAATAGCGATAAGATAACCATGACGGGGAGCAGGCGGGGCGGGGGGGGGAGCGGCAGGAGGGGAGGGAGGGGGAGGCGGGGGGAAGGGGAGAGAGGCAAGGGGAGACAGGAGGGAAAGGAAGGCCCGACCACTCTAAACCATGCTTGCCAAAGCTCTCCGCCAACCCCCGACCCTCTATCCGCGCCCCAGGTTCCCTGCGCAGAGCAAGACACATGGCGATGCAGCATTTTTCAGGGGAGGCGTGGACGGCGCTCGCTCCCCGAGGCCTCCACAAGGACCTGGACAGCCGGCGACCCCCCAGACCAACCCGGGTTTGGAGATACCCCGCCCACGGCATCCAGCCCCCGCCGGCCCCAGGGCAAGGGGGGGGGCGCCCGGAGGGGGGGGGCGCCTTGAGCCAAAATGGCTTGAGCCAAAATGGCTTGAGCCAAAATGGCTACGGCGCCTCTCACTATTTCCGTGCGCGCCGCCGCCGCGGTCCGCGAGGGCGCTTGAGTCATCTGGCGCGCGGGCGACGGGCGCGCCCTGGCCCCCGTAACCGGAGAGAGAACGCGCTCTCTCATAGCACGGCCCCCCCCCCTACTTGTACTTCGTGTATCTCTGTGCTCCAAACAGTCGTTCCCGTGCTGCTACTATTATTACTACTACTACTACTACTACTACTACTACTACTACTACTACGACAACGACAACGACTACGACTACTACTGCTACTAGTTCCACGCGTACCACTACTACGACTACGACTACTACGACTACATTACTACTACTAACTACTACGCCTACTACGACTTACTACTACTCCTACTACTACTACTCTACCACTACCACTACCACTACACTACTACTACTTACTACTATTTACTTCTACTACTGACTGTACTACTACTACTTACTACTACTGCTGCTGCTGCTGCTGCTGCTGCTGCTGCTTACTATACTACTACTACTACTACTTACTACCACTACTACTACTACATCCTACTACTACTATACTACGACGACGACGACGACGACGACGACGCGACGACGACCGACGACGACGACGACGACGACGACGACGACGACGACGACGACGACGACTCACTACGACTCCGACTACTACTACCACTACCACTACTACTACGACTATTATTATTACTATTACTACGACTACTACTACTACTTCTTCTACTACTACTAGTACTACTACTACTACTACTACTACTACTACTACTATTACTACTATTACTACGACTACGACTACGAGTACTATTATCAGTTTTGTTATTTTTTATTATTATTATGACGATCGCTACTACTTCGACTACTACTATGGCTACTATTACTACTACTTTTATCATTACTTGTATTACTACTACTACTACTACTACTACTACCACTACTACTACTACTACTACTTCTACTACTCGTACTACTAGTACTACTACTACTACTACTACTACTACTACTACTACTACTACTACGACTACTACTACTACTACTACGACTACTACTATTGCTACTACTACTACTATTAGTATTACCACGACCAGTCCTACTACGACGTCAATTACGATAATTACGACGACGACTGTTACCATTACTACTACTACTACTATTACTACTACTACTACTACTACTACTACTACTACTACTACTATTACTACCACGACTACTACTACCACGACTACTGTTCGTGCTATTACTACTACTGCTACACTACGACTACTACTACTATTACTACTACTACTACTACGACTACGACTACGACTACGACTAC
>CAUYUJ010022650.1:82500-105000 GCA_963575745.1 Prorocentrum cordatum | reverse complement strand
AGAGACTTCCATGCAATTCACTAGGAAGCCCGATGGTGAGCAGGCGCTCTCTCAAGCCAACAGCACGATCGATCACATTGCTCTCGCCAGGAGTGATCTCTCTTTTGACTGTTTCGCCCTCTGGGCGGGCGTCCCTGGGGACCATGCCCTTATTGGCTGTGATGTCCTGGCCTTTCACCAGCAGTTTCGTAAGAGAAGACCTCTCCTGTGGACTCCTACAAACATTTTGGAGACTAGGAAGATCGCCCAGGGTCTGTTTCCCGAATCAGCGGAACTTATTCGTCTAAATGACGAAGAACAGCCCGATTCTTGTGCGGTCAGGTATCATGATCCAAGGGACCTCACCCTCTCCTTCGATTTCTGGGAAAACATGTTGGGCCAGGTTTATGAAGCGACTCAGGCTCTCCCAAGGAGTTTTAGGAGATTTGCTGAAGAGCCATTTTGGGTCAAGAGTCTCAGGACACGGTTCAACTCCGAACTCAACGAAGCCACGAGGGTCGCCTTGGGTCAGCTCCGCTTGAAAGCTCTTAAGATAACTAAACTTCAACGTGATTTGGCTCAGGTTGCGCTCAACGCCTCTCAAGGAAAACGGGTCTGGGCCTCCCGCAAGTCTCTCCTGTCCATATTGGGTTTCTGTGTAGATCAAGTCAAGATTTTTGAAGTGGACCGCTGTACCACGCTGGTTGCTGAAGAAGACAGCGAGAGGTGGGGACTTTCAGAATCGGAGCGGCAGGAGGACATCGCCTGGCTTCGCGCTTTGGGTTTCTTCAACTTCTACGGCGACCCCATCATTCCCTCCTTGCTGGAGGACGCGCTGGACGACATCAAGGCCCCCCGAAAGATCGACACAGAGTTCGCCTGTACGGCTGTAGTAAAAGCCTCGGGCTGGTCCCAAAGGCTCACGGGGTGTATACAGGCCTGCTTAGGCGACCCCGAATTTTGGAATGACGTCACATTCGGGGGCCACCTGGGTAACAAGATCAAGGGTTTTGGAACCCCTTCTCAAACTAGAGTTGTCATTCCTCAGCCTGCAATTGCCAAGATTGGGCGCGCATATGTAGCAAGGGCCATTCTGCCAGTTCTGGATTCATACACTGATTCTAAAGGACTCAAGGGTCTGATTTTTGGGCTCAGCAAAGGTGGACAATTACAGGAACTTCACACGAGTGTCTATCACATTTTAGAATATGGCCGAGATCACTTTAACAAAGGAATGGTTGGGATTACTGATATCAAAGCTCACCACGACCAGATTCGTTATGGATTAGTCCTGCGGAGTCTATTGGGACGAGGAGTCCCTTTCTTCTTAGCAGTGGGCTGCATCAGGTTGCACAGGAACCCTCGAGTTTCCATCTCACTTTTGGACTCAAACACTGGGATTATCCAAAGAGACCGTGGGTTGATGCAAGGAGCTGGGACGGCATGCATACTGGCGCGCGCTTCCGTAGAAGATTGTTTCGCCTCCACCCTGGAGAAAATCACCCATTCTTCCTTGGGAATCTCTATCCGTTGCGAGCAGTTGGGCTTCGATTTCAGGATTGCTCTTCTCAGCTGGTCAGATAATATCTTCGTGGTGGCGTCCTCAGAACAAGACCTAGCAACTCTGACCGCACTGGTAGAGTCGGAGCTCTGGAATGAACATCGACTCAAACTCGAAGACGATCGGGAAATCCTTCCGGCATACCCCTACTTCTTCCAAGGATACAAGTGGTCTGATCCCTTTGGGAAAACTTGGTCTGTAGTTCCGGAGGCCAAGGTGCTGGGTCCAATTCTCTCCGCCACTGGTTCATGTCACGAAGATGTCAAGCAGGGTATTTCACAGATCAACAAAGCCTTTTGGGCTAACAGTAGGTTCTTGATTAACGAGCAGATCCCCATGTCTAAACGTCTCTCTAAACTTAACTGTATGGCGGGGGGGATTATCCGTTCCAGAGGTGCTGCCTGGGTCCCTTGTAAGACGACGGCGGATTTGATTACCAAGGCTCAAAATCAATGTATCAGGATCATGTTGAAACTCAGAAGGCTCCCGGGGGAATCTCCCGAACAGTTCAGTTTACGCAGAAATCGCAAAACCAAGGGATTCAAAGAGGTCTCATGGGCTATTTTCCACTTGGATTCAGCTATTAGTTGGGTTTCACACATGCAAAGACATCCAGAAGATTTTTCGTCGAGGCTGTTTCAATATTGCAAGCACTGGGTTATTCAGAATCGCTCCTTTGACAACTTTGGTGGCAGCCGTGCCCGCTCACGCTCGCATAGGGGATGCGTTTTCAGGTATGACAAGGATGCCTGGACCACCTTATTCTCTCCTCAGGGCTCCCGGGACAAAAAGTTTCGTTTGGGTCTTGCTCAAGAAATGCTTGATTGGGTTCGGCAACCGCTTCACCTTCGCCTTCAGTAGCCATCGGCTTCGTCTGGCGTGACCCAGACTCACATTTGCTACCGTACTGCGCCCAGCGGGGCTACCTTTACTTTCACCACGGACACCTGTTACTCTCAGGATCTGGATTTGATTGGGAATCAGATTCAGCCGACTATCCCCCTTTTCTTTGGATTCGATCGCCACGCACTAGATCGTTGGGCTCGGAAGCGTCTGGTTAAGATGGAAACGAAGCCCGTGCTTACCTCGAATGAGAAGAAAGTCAAGCTGCAGAAGAAGCTCGAACAGAAAAAGGAGGACCAAGCAAGGACAGTCGAGTTCAATAATCAGGGTCTCAAGGCCAAAGCATCCTCCAGTGCTGACCCTCGCGAAGCCAGGATACTCCCCACGCCGCCCCCAGCACCTGTGCACAGGGGAGACTCTGCGTCTCGGAGCCGTTCACCGATTGCCAGGAAGATGCAGTACTCAGTTGGGTTCAAGAAACAACTGCAGGGTGGCGGGTCGGGGTCGAAGCCCGAGTCGGATGATGCCTTACCAGAGACGCAGGACTACCGTGGGGAAACACCTGTCAAACCTGTGGGCGGCACTACCTGGGAAGTACCGTCTTCGGGATCACCAGACTCCAGGAGTTCCTCCTCTGGCTCTGAAGCGGAAGTCGACTCGCCTGACCGAAGGTCGCAGCCTGCCCCAAAGAGCTGGGAACAGGATAAGAAGCCTTGGATCAGTAAGTTGGGCCCTCCAGTGTTGAAGTCTCAGTTGGAGTACGATCACTCAGGATGCCCAATTTTCGCCCCAAAGGGCGGCACAGACCACACCAGCTCAAGGCGCTACATTATGGCTTTCGTTCCCCAGCTTACAGGTTTGAACACCTTCATGGCAAAGGTAGGGGAACACTTCCAAATCATCACAGCTCGTGAGCTTACGCCTTTCATCATCGACAATCAAGGGCCACTGGTTTCAGACAGTATCCCAGTTTTGGGAGAGCACGGCTTTCTCACTACCAGGGACGTCACGAAGATTCTCTGGCACTTTGGGCTCAACACGTTTCGTCCCAAGGATATTCATTTGTTCAATGCGCGGTTTTATACCAAAGAAGCGTTCATTGGCCCAGAGGTCTGCCCTAAGAAGGAGAGGTTACATGACAAATCTCAGATCTTCGCTGGCAGCTGCATTGTTGCACTCCTCTACGTCAAGGACATGTTTGAAGATGTTGGAGATCTTATCACGGTGGAGTCTGGCAATAACGGTGCTAATGTAAGGTGCCATCTGCTTTGCAAACCTCGTTTCCTGATGTGACCGAGGCAGCTCAGAAGATACAGCTAAAGTGCCTCTTCCCCTTGGGTCCTCAGCTCTCTTCTTGGTTCAACTCTGGATCAATCTGGGGTTACAAGGGCTTCAGTGAGACCCCAGGTCATTTCTCTGAGGCAGGGATTAAGTTCTGCTTTCTTCAACACGTCCGTCAGGGCCAAAGTAGTGGGGTCGATTCTTGCTCTTCGCCCACAGCCTCGATGGAACATTTCTTAACTTGGGATTGCTTCGCTCTTAGTTTGGTCCGTCACTTCAGTTCAAACGGGCTTGGATGGGATTGTTAATTTCATCACATTGTCAGGATTATGACTTTCGATTCAATCTGGGAATGCCTGGGATTACAAGTGTCTCAGGGTATTAGGCCTCCAGGCCATTTATCATGAGCTGGGACTGCATCATATTCTTCTCAATTCGGCTGACGGGGTTAAGAGGGGTTTCTTCTCACTCTTTTGCCCAGGGCCCCGAAGTTTCAAGTTTCAAGTTTCAAGTTTCAAGTTTCTTCTTGGGGTAGTTGGGCGATCAGTTTGCTTCTTCACTTCAGTACAAATGGGTTTGGCCTGGGATTGTTAATCTCACTTCGCTGGCCAGGACGATGACTGCCGTCCGCCCCCTGATAAAGTGCATCTCTTTTCTCTATCTCTCCATCTTTTGAATCCACATCTTTCGGTTGTCCTGGTGTCCTGGTTGCTTCCTGTAGTCATTTTGGTTCAATTCGCTTTGCCCGTTCTGCTCCAACCCCTTCTCAAGTTATCTGGGAACACACTCTCATGCTCGCCCCTCAGAGGGTCGTCAGGCCATGGAATTCAAAGTCTCTCCAGTGCTGTATCTTCGAGGCGTGGGCATCCGTCTGCCCACGTGCACTGGCAATCGAAAGTTCCGAGATCGTTCCTGTAAATTCAGGATCATACAACCCACGGAAATGCGTCACACTCCATATGTATGAGAAGGGGCGCGAATTCGAGATACCCCTCAGGCAGCTATGGAATCTCTTTGAGGAATTTTTCTCAAGCAAGGCATGCAAGGACCTTATTGGGATCGTGGGAATTGCAGTACGCTCTATGTCTTTTGTACAGATTAAGACAATGTCATACAAGGGCGCAGTATTCTACGACAACCGCTGGTCAGATCCTGGGAATTTCATCTACACTGTCTGGTGGAATATTTGGGGTCAAATGGCCAGGTATCTTCAAAGACGACAACCTACCAGTGCCTCGTCCAAGTCCATGGAGGAGCTTCGCTCAGTTGCTGGTCGTGTCACCGATGCACAGAGGATGGTCCGAGAGCGGTGGAACAGGGAACCCGACACTTCTCGATGGCTAGAGCTTATTGGAGATTTGATGGAGTTAGGGTTGGGAGCGGGGTATGTTGAACCAGATCAGTTCTGGAACATTATTCAGGGGATTTCTCCTATCATCTGCTCCATTCGGTCTATTTTGACGTTTGCTGATCAACATGGGTCTTTTGCTAGGACCGGGAAAGACCGTCGCCTTTTTCGCGGCCCATGTGCACCTCACACTCGGAAGTTTGCCGTGGCAATGTTTCACGGAATGCACGTGCACAAATTTAATGTCACGGAATCTTCAGAGGTCTGGGTATCTTACCTAATTGCGGCCTCAGAGAACAGGCTCCAATACTAATGGAGCGGGGTATTTGACGCCCCACGGAATTTCGAGACCTATTTGTGTCCTCCTCTCCTCTTTGCCTCCCACCTAGGGGATTGGCTGACACCAGGAGATGCCACTTGTGCGATTCTATCTGGGACCCGCCTGGTCCATGCGATCTTAGGGACACCGTGGCTTCGCAACAATCCCTCCTTCCTCAGGATGCCTCCGTGTTCTGGGACTCGAGTCTGTTCTTCTCTCTTGGGGTTTAGGGGGGTGACCCCTCCCCTCCCCTTGCCTCCTGTCGGCTCCTGCAGTCTCGGGCTCAAGCTTTCGGTATGCTACTTCCCAAGGCATCGGACCCTCACGTTATCTTTCAGGGGAAGCTTTGCAGGTCTGAACGCAAAGTCTGCTTCCTGTCTAAACAAGATCTTGAGGCACTCTCATACTGCTCTACGCTGCTATTCCAAAGGGTGGTCAAGTTGCCGGCTAGGTTTCTTGTACCATCGGACCTTGGTGGTCCTCATTTCACTTATGACTGGTGCAAAATCCCGCTTTTCAAAGCTTGTCGGGACAGCGGCTTTAAGGGTCTGTATGTCAACGTTCGGGGTCCCGACGAAAGGGTTCGGAGAGTTCCTTGGAAAGAACTGGCTGCTGGTCAGTAGCCGTTTCGCCTCAAATGCTGACGGGAACTCTCGTCCGAGACGGCTGGGGAACATCCACATCCATATCCAATTCCAGGGGATGGCCAAACGCAGCCTTCCAGTCAAGCTAGCCGCCAAGAAGCGTCTCAAGTGGACACACGGCTCAGGAGGAATGTGGAACTACTGTGAAGAGGAAAAAGTCTACACCAAAGTCTGGTATACGGAGTACTATGACACGTGGTTCGACCCAGAATCGGGCTGGCCTCACCCAGTGGTATGGTACCTATCTGACTACTGGTGGGACGGAGACTTCTTTGTGGAAAAGTGGCGCTGGAAGTACCCGTGAATGCAATTCCTGGGACTCCGACAGACTGAATCCCCTGGCGTCTGCGGTGCATGGGCCTGCGGCTTTTGGAGGACTCTCAGCATCCCTCAATCTCCTATGCATGTTCTTCAACGTTGTTGGTTGGCAAAATACAAAAGGTTATAAACATGTCCATCTTGCGCCCTCCATACTTGTTTGAATTCAACCTTACTCCATTGGTCTTGATACGCCTGGGGTGGGTTGTCACGGTTGAGTTCTCACTCGGCTTTGACATTCCATTTTGTATGCCTCCGTATCTTCTGGGTTCATTGCGTGCTTGGGACATTCAGTTTCTATTTTTGACTTTCGTTCAGTACATATATCCGTCTTGGTTGCTACTTATGTTCAATGGGTTTCATGGGACTCAATGAAAGATTTCTTCACTTCTTGCTTACTTCAGACCTTGGGACCATATGCCCCCAAGATTGGCTTCAAGAGCTACTCAAGCCACTCAAGATTGTTGATCAATTTGAGCATACTCCTTTATCTTGCATTACGTTTCTCATTTTTCTCTTCTTCATTCAAAGCAAGAGAGACCTTGTGGTTGGATTCATTTGGGACATCGGACAATCTATCATTCATGATTTCTTCCAGTATCATGGGTTTCAATCCTGGGCTGGGCTTCACCTTTCTTCTGCTTCACCTTTCTCCCGCCTCTCCTCCCGCCTCCCTCTTTCTCTACCGTACGCATTTGGCGTATTGGTGGCTTCTCAGGTTTGTGTTTTGGGAGAACCGACCTTTCAAGGCGCGTCATCATCATCATCATCCTCCTCCTCCTCCCCTTCTCCTCCTCCTCCTCCTCCACCTCCTCCTCCTCATCCAGTACCTCCCTCCTCCTCCTCCTCCTCCTCCTCCTCCTCCTCCACCTCCCCTCCTCCTCCTCCTCCTCCCCCCTCCTTTCTCCGTCTTCCGCCTCCTCCCACCCCTCCTGGCCCCCTCCTCCTCCTCCTCCACTCCTCCTCCTCCTCCTCCTCCTCCGTCCCTACAGACATATCCTTCATTCATTGTTTCTCAATGTCCTATCCCTCAAGCTTTCCTCCTCTGGGAGGCCTCTGCCGGGTTCCCCCCTTCCCCCCCCTTCCTCCCGGCACCGGCCTGCGCGCCCGGAGGACGGCGCCCCCCACCCCTGGCCCCATGGCGTCTCCCCCGCATGCTCATGCCGTGAGCGGCCTACAGAAGGGCCGGAGGTTGATAGACCTCCTGCCCTTGTGGAGGACGATCAATGTATTTTGGGGCGGAAAAGAGGGGGGTGATGACTAGGGGGGGTGGATTTCATGGCGAGGGCCATGATATTTCCCCAGATTTCATGGCGCCTCTTCTTATTTCATTACGTCCCTGGCCCCCCCGCTGGGCCGCGCACGTGCCGCTGGTCATGATTTGCACCCCCCCCTCTTGCACACCCCCCTCTTGGCCGCTCCCGATGTATATAAACCAGGATGTATACACCAGGATATAAGGGGCGCCTGGTGCCCCGGGTCGCCATGGGTGCCCGGGCCTCTGGGAGACGGGCGCCTGGTGCCCCGCGTCGCCACGGGTGCCCCCGGGCCTCCGGGAACCGTCCTGGAGGCGCCCAGGGCCGCCCCCGCTCACCAGCGAAGCAGCCCAGAGCACCCGCGAGAGCCCCTGCGTACTTCGCCTGCAGGCGCCCAGAACTCGTAGGAGGGTCGGAGGTTCATAGACCGTCTGCCCTTGTGGAGCATGATCAATGGAGAGGAAGCATGGTGCCGAATACTTTCCAGATGTCTAAAGCATATGTCGGACATGTTCCCAACCATGTACACACATGCCTAACACATGTTTAGGACATGTTTCCGGCATCTTAAACACACTTCGCATTCAAGGATAGGACTGTTAGGGTGTCCATTGTCGTGGCATCCACAATCCTACCTTGACACGTCGATTAGCGAATCGGCCGTTTTCGGTTCGCGAGGGGGCCTCGCGGCCGTCACTTTTGCGGGTCCAGGTCCGTCGGTTTCGGTCCTAGGTCGTTTTCACTAAAGGGAGGTGTACTAAAGGGAGAAAGGAGCACTTACTTTTCAAAAGGGGCTCGGTCGTTCCTTGGGTTGGCATGCGTTATTTATCGTTCCTTATGCGCTATTTGGTATTTATCGTTCCTTGTGTGTTAGTCCTTGGACAAAAATGGGCTTCGTTCACGATTCATCGTTCCTTAGGTCAGGCCGATGACTGTAGCATGTGCTCCCTGGCGGGTTCTCTCTGGCCGTGCCGCTTGGGACACGATAGGCTGCGAGGTGGTCGTACTAGATGTTCGGGTCGGACGCACGCCTCCGAGAAAAACACACCATACTCTATTCGGCGGCGAGCGCGGGGGGGGCAGCGAAAAGTAGAAGGCCTTCGCAGAAGGCGGCGGGACTTATCAGAAACCCTCGCGCCTTCTTAGACGTTCTCTGTGCCTTCGGGGAAGGCTTCGAACACTGCTCAGAAGGCTGGGGGACTTCCGAGCCTTCTGAGCAGGCCCGCCCCCTCTCCTACTTCCCCCCCCCGGGCGCGCCGCCAAAGTACGTCGTTGTGCGTCCCATGCACCGCGGCCCCCAGAGGCTGCGCACCAGAGTCAGGAGGGGAACAAAGCACACAGACACCATTAATCCTCGACTCCCCGAGAAGATATGGGAAAATATGGGAAATGGGGGGGAAGACAGAAACCCAGAGAACATGGGAAAATACAGGGGAATCTTTTTATTTGTGTGTATTTATTCGTGTGTCCTGGGGCCCCTCCACCAGAGGTCACTCCTGCCCAGGGCCACTCCTGCGCGTGGCCGAGGAGGCCCACGCGGCGGCCAGGCAGGAGTGCCTGGCGCTGTGGCAGAAGGCACCGCGGCCGCGCAGCCAGGGTTTCCCGAGCATTTTCTTTGGGTGGAGGGCAAAGGGTGAAATCTGAAATGCCGTTTCGATTGATTTTCAAGGTTTGAATCTGGAAAAGGTTGATCACAAGACGGATTTATTTTCGGGGTGCAAAAGCCCGTATGGATTTCACCCTGAGCCCTCCACCCTAAGAAAATGCTAAAGTTTCGGACCGCGCAACCGGCCCGGCGCGCGCCGTCGTTGGTCGTTGGTCGTTGGTCGTCGTCGTCGTCGTCGTCGTCGTCGTCGTCCGCGGGCCATCCCGGCCAGTCCCTCGCAGAGGGCTCCTGGGTATCCGCAGCACCGCCGTGTCCGGCTGGTGCCATCCTGGGCCCCGGCGCTGTGTGGTGCGCCCTCCCGGCAGGGGTCTGCACGCCGTCCTGTTGGGCCCAGGGTGGCCCTGGCAGAGGGATGGCCCTGGCTTATGATGTTCCAACCTACCTTTAGCTTTGACCACCAGGAAGAACTTCGAGCACCAGGAGAGCACCGAAGCTTGAGGGTTTTCACGTGTCGGGCCCTGGGAGGCGATGCTAGGATTTCTGGGATGTGGTCCTCAAGTACGATGGGAACAGCATAAACCTGGCACCGTGCGATTCGCCCTCCTGGCAGGGGTCTGCGCGCCGTCCTGCTGGGCCCAGGGTGGCCCTGGCAGAGGGGATGGCCCTGGCACGGGCCCCTGCCAATAGACTGTATACTCCGAGTTTCTTACTAAGCGTCGGGGGGGCGGCAAGAAACCAAGCTCTTTTCGCGAACATTCTCCTACCGGGCGGTATCTAGCCAGCGTGCCTCCACCTCCCTCCTACGCCGCCTGCGCCCCTCCTCATCCTCATGCTGCTTGTCCAACGCGTGCCCCCCTCAACTTCGCGATGATTTCTCTCTAAGCCTCCTGGATGGGGTCGGAGTAGATGGGGTCGGAGGATCACGCTGCATCGCCGATGCATCGCCGATGCGGTTCGATGCGGATCCTGATTTGCGTCGCGCCGACGTCGCCGATGCACCGCCGGCGTCTTTGATGCATCGCTGATGCATCGCCGATGTTTCGCCGATGTATCGGCGATGCGGCGAGATGCTCCGACCCATCTACTCGGGCCCATCCAGGAGGTTTCTGTTCTCCGCCGCCGCAGTCCCCCCTGCGCGTTACAGCGCTGGTCGCCGCGTCGTCGTCGTCGTCGTCGTCGTCGTCGTTGTTTTCAATCCGCGGCCCCAGAGGTCCCGCCCTCTCCCTGGGAGTATTTTTTCGCCCTGAAGCCCCTTTCGATGGCCTCGGGCCCGACGACGGGCCCCGCGTGCCGAAATCCAGGAAAAAACGCCAGATTGAAAAAAACACATCCTCGGATCTCTGGGTCGTCGCGGTCGTCTCCCCGGGAGTGGTTTTTCACCCTGGAGCCTTTTTCGATGGCCCCTGGGCCCGACGACGGGCCTCGAAGTCCAAAACTCAAAAGGAGAAAAACGAATGGAAAAACACACATCCTCGGATCTCTGGGTCGTCGTGTCCTCCTCCTCCGCCTCCTCCTCCTGCTCCTCCTCCTCCTCCTGCTCCTCCTCCTCCTTCCCCTCCTCCTCCTTTTTCTTCTCCTCGTAGTCGTCTTCCTCCTCCTCCTCTTCTTCCTCCTCCTCCTCTTCCTCCCCCTCCTCCTCCTCCTCCTCCCTCCTCCTCCTCCCCCTCCTCCTCCCCCTCCTACCCTTCTCCTCCTCCTCCTTTCCTCCTCCCCCTCCTCTTCCTCTTCTCCTCCTCCTCTTCTTCCTCCTCCACTCCTCCTCCTCCTCTATCTCCTCCTCCTCCTCCTCTCTCCTCCTCCTCCTCCTCCTGCCTCCTCCTCCTCCTCCTCCTCTGCCTTTCTCCTTTCCTCCTCCTCCATCCTCCTCCTCCTCCCCCTCCTTCACCTCCTCCTCCTCCTCCTCTTCCCCCCCCTCGCCCACCCCGTCCCCCTCCTTTTTCTCCTTCTCGTCGTCGTCGTCTTCGTCGTCGTCCATTGTCGTCCGCTGCCGTCCGTCGTCCGTCCGTCCGTCCGTCGTCGTCCGTCGTCGTCGTCGTCCGTGATCGTCGTCGTCCGCCGTCGTCGTCGTCCGCCATCTTCGTCGTCCGTCGTCGTCGTCGTCCACCGTCGTCGTCGTCCGTCGTTGTCCGTTGTCGTCGTCGTCGTCGTCGTCCGTCGTCGCCCGTTCGTCGTCGTCGTCGCCCGTCGTCGTCGTCGTCGTCGTCCGTCGTTGTCGTCGTCCATCATTGTCGTCGTCGTCGCCCCTCTTCGAATTCGTCGTCGTCGTTGTCGTCTTCGTCGTCGTCGTCATCCGACGTCGTCGTCCGTCGTCGTCGTCCGTCGTCGTCGTCGGTCGTCGTCGTCGTTGTCGTCGTCGCCCGTTGTCGTCGTCGTCGTCGTCGTCCGTCGTCGTCGTCGTCGTCGTCGTCGTCGTCGTCGCCGTCCGGCATCATTGTCGTCGTCCGCGGTCGTGGCCGTCTGTAATCATCGGTGTCCGTCTGTTTTCATCGGTATCCGTCGTCGTTGTCGGTGTCCGTCGCGTCGTTCGCCCCTGGTCGTGGTCGTCCGTGGTCGTCGGTGTCCGTCGTCGTCGTCGTCGTCGGTGTTCGTCGTCGTCGACGTCGTCGTCGTCGTCTTCTCCTCCTCGTCCTCCTCCTTTTCCCTTTCTTCCTCTTTCTCCTCCCTCTCTTTTTTTCCCCTGGCTGACATGTTTTTGCCCACGGCCGTCGAGGGTCGAGGCAGGGCGCTTTTGGGCGTTTTCGGTGAACTTTGGCCGCCGTCGGCTTCCAGGAACCCAGGGGCCTACTGGGGCTGAGCGGGGGACACTGCATGGCTAGCCCCGATATTGCCCTGGCGCGGCTCCCATGCCGCGCCGTCACGCACAACGAGTTTGGAGAATTTGTCGCCCCCTGGCTCCCAGCAGCTCCCTCTAAACAGCGGCCAGCACTGTTGGCCCAGCCATTCGGCGGGAGACGATCTACGGAGACTTTGTGAGCGTCCCATTAAGGGACACCAAGGCAGAAGGTGCTCCCGTTTTGTGGATGAACATCTGGGCCCTTCGCCACGCACACCTCCCCGTGGCAGAGCCACTGGGGATGGTTGGGGCGCGATATATGCCATGCCTGTTGTCAAAGGCCTATCCTGCACGCCGGTGCATGTTGCTGAGGAGGCTCTCACCGAATCAGCCAGAGCCAACTATCTTCAGTCTTCCCCTCAGCAGGCAGTGGCCTGGCGAAAAGCTGCACCGTCGTGGACGCGCCCATGCGATTTCGATGCATGGCTCGCGAAGGATGGCCTTGAAGGCGGTGCTGACTTGACTGAAAAGCAGCCCCCTCAGCCAGACGCAGAGACCGAGGCCAACCGGCACGACCCAGTCGTTGCTGGGGAAAGGCCAAATCTGCTTGGAGATCCCGAACAGCGACGCCTTGAGGCGCCCTCAGAGGGCCCTCCTGACTACAGAGAGGAGGGCCCCGACCGGGCGCCCAAAAGGCCACGCTTGGGAGTGAGGATGTCGACTGGCCCAGTCGGTTCGGCAAGCCGCCATGCGAACGTTAACATCACGCAGCCTTCGGCCGGATCTGGCCCGCAAAAGCCATTTGACATTCCTGGAGCTGGTCGGCGGGCGGCTGGCGGGTCATCCGCTGGGTCGGCCTCGAATCCGACTGCCCCGCCCGGCCAAGCCGGTGACGGGGCGGGCGGAGGCCCCCCCCCCGGCCCAGCCGGTGGTGGAGGTGCTCCGTCTGGCCCAGGTGGCTCTCCCACGGGAAACGCCCCGTCTTCCGGCAACCCCTCTGGGGGCGGCGGCGGAGGTGGCCCCCCAGATGCGGGGTCGACGATGGCGGGGCCCCTGGAACGTCCTCGACTATCATTGGGCGCAGGGAGAGTATGCTCCGAACCCCAAGCCACGGACGAACGACTGGGAATCTAAGGTGAATGAGATTCTTCGGCTTTATGTTGATATTGCAGATCCCCAGTTGAAAGCCTGGGCACTAAAGTTGTCGGCCCTTCAGAAGTGCCAGGCCACAACTCAGATTGCCCGCCAGAATGGACACTCATGGGTTCCATTTGTATGCGAGGGCGTTGCGGCCATGATGGCCACAGGCAAGTCTGTTATAAGGACTTTTTCCACCCTTTGTGCTTGGCGGATCACGGGCAATACAAGTTTTTGTCTTGTTCCGTCCACATTGTCTCTGATTCCACGATCTCGTTTCGGAATGCGTCCAAGAAAGTCACGAACAGCCTTCTCCCCCAATTCCACATGCAGGATCACGTGCGCGGCATTTCCCATAAAATTATGAGTGGATGCATGGCCCCCGAACTTCAGGAAGTGGCCAAGAAACGCAAATAGGACGAGCAGAAGTACTACCAGAAAGGGATCCACACGCCGGTGCGTTTCATCCTCTGGAACTTCAATGATATTGTTGATGGAACCGGCGAGTTGAAACGAGTTGGCACAGGGGGAAAGCGGCAAGAAAATCCAACGCTATTCGTTGGAACCCTCCGAATACTGGTAGAGGCGGCAGAGCGTCTGGTGGGCGACGCAATCACTCGCGCAAAGGATGGAGCGATAGAGATAATGCACGTTGGCGGGGGCCACAAATGCTGGCGGTCGGACGGAACCTGCGTGCGCCAGATGTGGGGTGATGTCGCCGCTCTCGTCCGGGCTCGAATGAACCGTCGGATTGAAAGCTGCAAAGCTGTGGGGATCTTTCCGCACATCATGATTCTTGACGGCGCGGGCCTGCATCGCGAAGTGCGGCGCCCCCCCGGGGGATTTCCACGACTTTTGGTTTGGCCATGATGACTATTAGATGGGCGAGGGCGGACAAATGGTGAGCGCGAAAGCGGCCGAGTTGTGTGCTGAGCACATGTTTAAGGCCGCTAAACTCGCCGCGCTATTTTTTGGCAACCCTCCGGCGGCCCAGCCGTTCAGGGGGGTGGCACATCAAAGAAGACAAGAGCCGATGGGTATGCATTTGAAGAGGCAACCATTGATGAGCTAGTCATGCGCTGGCAAGACTGGAGCCCTACAGAGGGAAATGCGCCAACGTCCGTGCTCAATACTCGCCCGTTCAAAGTTGCCTTGGACCCCGTTGAGTTCCCGGCCGTCCAAGACGGATCTGGGGGCGGGGCGATCCATTCCTATTATTTTGACGCATCCATTGCTTTTCTGAAGCGATGGGAATGCATGCGAAGCTTTGTTCCCGTGGCAAAGTTTTCATTACTTCTTGCCGCGTGGTCGGCCCTTTTGTCCGGGAATGCCCCCGAGGGGGAAGCGCCTTCGATTGTCAACTGACGGAGCGCAGAATGATGAACGCATGCGCTCGGCAGTTGATGAGTTGAAGAAGGCGGCGCCTGTTACTGCACCGAGCGGCCCAGCCGCCTCGGGAGATGATACTGCACCGAGCAGCCCAGCCGCCTCGGGTAACGTTACTGCACCGAGCGGCCCAGCCGCCTCGGGTGACGTTGCTGCAGCGCGGGCGGCCCGGCCGTTCCGCGGACCCGTTCTGGCCCTTGCAAAGGGCGTACAGGATGTTAAGACACTTGGTGAAGCAGCGGGGGAAGCTCTCCGCATTAAATGCCCTGGCGGTCATGGAACCGCACTCAGCCAAAGGTATAAGTTCCCGCGGCGTTTGAGGATAGGCGGCGATCCCAGTCGCCCTGAAGACTGGGAACAAGATTGGCCCGTGCATCTGACATGCCAGAAAGTTAAGAAGTTGCCCTGCAAAAGCGTGTCCGAAAAGGAACTAGTTCCTTACGGTTTCCTCCGACCATTCGCTGTAGCGAGCTGTGAGCTCTCTCAGACGCATGATGCCTGCGAGTGAGTGTCCAGGGGAAGAAGGCCGTGTTGCACGGGTGGCACAAGGGGATAACCCGGCCCGCAGTAAACAATTCGGTATGATTCAGAGACACGCAAATGGAGAGGCGTGGTTGGGATTTCAGATGCTGCAGAAGTCCACTAAGACCCCAGTCTTGGAACCTAGTTATATGGTTCCCAATTGGGCACGTTTCTTTGTGATTAAGGCCGATCGATCGTGTGCGGGCCCAGCGGCTACTGTTGCTGATCGCCTGAACTGGGCCAAATTGTTAACGAAGACCCACAGGGCGGGCATCAATCACTGCGTTCAGCTTACTTTGCCCTTCTATGTAACGGACGAGAAGCTTGGGGAGGTCAAAGACCCATCCTCAGGCTGGACCAGACAGTCCCACGGTGGGTCTGTGACCGCCCTCCATTCGATTTTGGAGGGCCATCAGCTGCTTACATTCAATCCCCAATACGGAGGGAGTATCAAGCAGCACATGGTTGGCGTGTATCCTTTTCCATGCACCAGCAATCCCGCCACTCATGCAGTATATTCTGTTGCAGAGGAGACCTTTGGAGACGGCATCTGGGCAACTGCGGAGATCGTTTTCTATTCGAAACCCACAATCATCAGGGGGAAACCAGATCAATTCGTCAGCGAGCCATCGGAGATGGCATTGTATGAGCTTCGCCTCTACCATTGGACTCCTGCGGCGCTTCATGTCACGCCGTCTTATGCCTTCTTGCAACTTGTCGCCAGGCAAATGATTGGCCCTTGGAGCAAGACTTCGGGGTCGAACGACATCGCGACAAAGCAAGGGAGGATGCCGCGGACCAAGTCCGGGAGGCATAAAGACAGTGGGCCCCAAATTTGCGGCCCGTTGTTCGGCGGAAGGATCGAAGCCCTTACTTTGAGAACAGTAGTAACTTCGATGATATTTGGCCATGGCTCCACAAGAAAGGAGCCAGGCTCACTAGGTAAGATCAACCCGTTGCACAAAGACGAGGCTTCGGAGGAATCCAAGGCGCTCGCCCAGGCCAACAAGGACAGAGACGAGGAGGCCAAAGCCAAGTCGTCAACGGGCGCTCAGCAGCAGGCGCTGGCGGCAAAGCCGCCCGGCGCATCTTTTTCGCTTGGTGCCGAGGACTTCCCACTTTTGGGGCAGCCTACATCTCATGTTGGGAGACCGCCTAAGCCTCCGCCCGGCAGAGCCGTGGTGGAGGCGTGGCCTCCACTTCCAAAAGCTGATGCACTTGCGAAAATGCCTATGCCTCCTCCCCCTCCGAGGGAGGGGCCGTCGCCAGTTGGATCAGCAAGCGAGGTGCAGAATAAACCTCCGCCGCCCAATGCGACGGCGCCGCCGCTGGCCTCGAAGCCGAACGTCGTGCCGATGAAGGACTCATCTTCACCAGAGCAGAGGGAACTTGTGCCGAAGAAGCCTCCGCCTCCACCTCATCCGAGTCCAGCGGCGCGTGCGCCGAAGCCTCCGCCAGCTAAGATGGCGCGCCTAGATGCTGGAGCTGATGATCTCTCTGCGTTCAAAGTTGCACGGCCACCGGCCAAGCCGGGGGGCTCGGAGACAGCGGAAGGCCCGCCTAAGCCTTGGGGACCGAGTCTTCGCGATCCCGAGCTTCCTCTCCGGCTGAACAGGTGGAATTTTGATCGCTCGTCGCGAGCTGACCAAAGTCTTCAGAAAGCTGAGGCCGCGCCCAAGGCTGCGCCTCACTGGTGCCGAGACTCGGGGTCTTCCCAGCCTGCCCGAGGCAGTGCTGGGGCCGACCAGACTGCAAAGGCGGAGAGCTCCGTCGCAAAGGCAGCGGCAGTTGAGGCAGAAGCCAAGACTGCCGAGGATGTGAGCTCTGACCGCCACGGAGGCAGGATGGAGATTCCTCGTCAGAGGAATCGCCGTGCCCATGGGGGACCGACGCTGCAACCGTCATTCCCCGAACTCTCAGAGAAATCTCCAAGCGACGCTTCAGGGGCAGGCAAGCATGTAGAGCACTGAGGAATGAGAAGGATTTCTTTCACCAGTGGCGTCGCACTGTTGCTGACCGGCCGCCAGAGGCCGAATGCCCCGAGGATTTGCCGGAGATTGGCGAGCATGTTGGCACAGCGAGGAGGATCTACGAGAAGGCAGAGAAGGGGGGGCACGAGCCGGGAACATGCTCGGATCAATGGAAGAAGTTTGCACACGCTGTTATCGAGCAGATCCGTAAGGTGGCGCCAGATTTTGTTCTTACTCCCGTGGTCGCCGCCAAGAGCAAACGGTCACAGCCTCGCCCCAAGAGAGCGATCAGGAGATTAATGTCGGGCACGCTGACCACTTTAGGGGCGGGGGGCTGCTTCGTATTTCGCCGGATGAACGCGCTCGAGTTATTCGGCGCGCGCCCCCCGATCGAAGGCGGAGGGTTCGAGAGGCCCATGTGACTGGTCCTGTCCCCGGGTCGAGGCCATATGCAATCAGTCGATTAGCGCGCTTAGATACATTGCAGAATTCGTTGAAGACCTTATATTTGTATTATTGAGCGAACTTTCCATAGGCGAGGGCGCTTTCGATCTGGCGCGGGAATTTCTCCGTGCCGAGTTTTACTCTGATCATGCTCCCGGTGGATTTGATCCTCAGTCTTTTAAGTTTTGAAACCATTGGTTGTTGGGGTCGATGATCGCAATGGCCCGGCCGCCTTAGGCAGTGCGGATTTCTGGCGACCCCGAAGTTGCCGAGTAGACGAGTTCGCTCAGCGCGTTGGTGATTGCGTTACATATCTCGCGAGGCATTGTTCTGATTGCGCGAGGTCCTCGGGAGGCTGGGTCGACTTTGGAGACCTGGTTGAGAAGATGACCGAGGATGGATTTGAATATCAGACATATGCACTTGCTGCGCACGGCCTAGCCGCGTTGCAGCCGCGAGCTGTGGAGGTCCTTGGTGTGCTTCCTGACGACAGTGCCAGCATCAACGAGGCGACCGTTTACAACATGTGCCGTGACTACAAAACATGGCCCTCTCAAGGGGCGGAGATAACTACCTCTCCCATTCCTGTTTTCTCTCGAGCATGCCAGGGACATTCCACTTTTGCTGCTTCAATTGAGAGAATGTACGTGCCTTATGACCCTGGCCTAGCCAGGTGTCATGGGCCCATCCTTCATGTCACCGATATGGAGACACTGGTGGAATCCGTGGTCGGAGAAGTGAAGTTCCCAAAAAGAGATCGGGGCTTTGCCTCGAGGCGGATTACGAATTGCTGAGGCTTCTCCCGACCAAGAAGGATCCAAGCATGCAAGGCCAAGATCATCTTCCTTCGTGGCTAAGCCAGCGGGGGTATGGCGAGCCTGCTCTTGTGAGGAAGCACGAGGCTATGGGCAGTGGCCCACAGCCAAGAGAGCCACCATCAATCGGAGCATGGCCCGCAGGGGACACAGTCCATCTGTGGGACCAGCTTCCGACTCACAGAGTGTCCTGGCCGTTAGTTATTGTTTTCAATGGCCGGGTGCTCACCCGTTTTTCGTACCGGATTTGCCAGGACGGGACTCTTGTGTCCCGTGAGGTGCCGAGGTTCACTGACATCGACGAATCCGTCACTCTCGTCAAAGTCAGCGACTGGTGGGATCATAGAGAAAAGATTATAGCCGGAGTGCACTATCCCCAAACAGGGTTTTCAGACCCACTGCGGTTTCCAAGGTCGATTGCGTGCCCGCCTAGTGCGGGCTGGCATGGCATGTTAAAACATGCCTCCTCCTCCTCCTCCTCCTCGTCCACCTCCTCTTCATCCCGAAAGGCATCTCGGAACCCAGAGTTGCGAGGATGTCTCCAGCGTGACGGGCTGGACCACCTCGCGCGCGGCATTTCGGAACCCCCGATGTTGCGACGATGTCTCGGGGCGTAAACGTGCTGCGAGGAAGTCACTCAGGCGGAAACGGCCGGAACCACCTCGAGCGCGGCGTCTCAGAGCAGTGAGTTGCGGGGGCGCTCCTGTGCCTCCCTTGGCCCCTGGGGACCTCCTGGGGCTTCCTCCCGGGCCTCCTGTGGCCTCCTGAACTCCACCTGAGGTTTCCTGAAGCATCTTGGGGCTCCCAGGGGGGATATCTAACCTGTGGCCGTTTGGGCCTCTCTAAATACAGGGGGGGGCCACAGGAGCAGGAAAAATCAACGAATCGACACCGGATGTGTATTAACTTGACACGTTCTGATAAGCGGCCTCCTGGGGACTCCTGGGAGCCTCCTGTGAATCTCCTGCGGACCCCTGGGGCCTGTCCTGGGCGTCCTGCGGCCTCCTGAAGCTCTCTGGGACCTCCCCCTCCTCCTGCCTGCTCCCTCATGCATATCATCCGCCTCCTCCTTTTCCCTTCCATCTCCTCCTCCTCCTCCTCCTCCTCCTCCTCCTCCTCCTCCTCCTCCTCCTCCTCCACCTCCTCTTCATCGCGAACGGCATTTCGGAGCGTAGACTTGCGAGGATGTCTCCAGCGTAACGGGCTGGACCACCTCGCGCGCGGCATCTCGGACCCCAGAGTTGCGACGATGTCTCGGGCGAAACGTGCTGCGAGGAAGTCTCAGGCGAAACGGGGCCCGGTGGGGGGGGGGACACGGGGCGGGGGGAGGGGCGGGGGGGGGCGTCTCAGAGCTCCTGAGTTGCGGGGGCCTCCTGGTGCCTCCTGGCCCTCCTGGGGACCTCCTGGAGCTTCCTCCTGGGCCTCCTGTGGCCTCCTGAACTCCACCTGAGGTTTCCTGAAGCATCTTGGGGCTCCCAGGGGGGATATCTAACCTGTGGCCGCTTGGGCCTCTCCAAATGGAGGGGGGGGCACAAGAGCAGGAAAAATCAACGAATCGACACCGGATGTGTATTAACTTGACACGTTCTGATAGGCGGCCTCCTGGGGCCTCCTGGGAGCCTCCTGGGAGTCTCCTGGAGACCCCTGGGGCCTGTCCTGGGCGTCCTGCGGCCTCCTGGTGCCTCCTGGGGCCTCCTGTGGACCTCCTGGAGCTTCCTCCTGGGCCTCCTGTGGCCTCCTGAACTCCACCTGAGGTTTCCTGAAGCATCTTGGGGCTCCCAGGGGGGATATCTAACCTGTGGCCGCTTGGGCCTCTCCAATTGGAGGGGGGGGCACAAGAGCAGGAAAAATCAACGAATCGACACCGGATGTGTATTAACTTGACACGTTCTGATAGAGGGCCTCCTGGGGCCTCCTGGGAATCTCCTGGGGGCCCCTGGGGCCTGTCCTGGGCGTCCTGCGGCCTCCTGGACCTCTCTGGGCCTCCTGAGGCTCGCAGGGTCCCATGGAGGATATGTAACATGTGGCCTTCTGGGCCCCCAGGCTGGACCACCTCTTGCGCAGCATCTGAGAGCTCAGAGTTGCGAGAATATCTTGTGCGAAACAGGCCGGACCACCTTGCGCACGGCATCTCAGATCTCAGAGTTGCAAGGATTTCTCAGGCGACACGGGCCGGACCACCTCGCGCAGGGCATCTCAGAGCTCAGAAGTTCGAGGATGTCTCAGGCGAAACGGGCCGGACCACCTCGCGCGCGGCATCGGGGAGATCAGAGTTTCGAGGATGTCTCAGGCGAAACGGGCCGGACCACCTCGCGCGCGGCATTTTGGAGCTCAGAGTTGCGAGGATGTCTCAGGCGAAACGGCCCGGACCACCTCTCGCGCGGCATCTGGGAGCTCAGAGTTTCGAGGATGTCTCAAGCGAAACGGCCCGGACCACCTCTCGCGCGGCCTCCCAGAGCTCAGATTTAGGAGGATGTCTCAGGCGAAACGCTCAATCCCGGACAACTCAGAAACGAGAGTTGTGAGGATGTCTCAGGCGAAACGGGCCGGACCACCACATTTGTTTGAGGATGTCTCTGCTAAGCTTTCCCTCGGCCGGAATTAGCTTCTATCACAACAGCACCCCGTTCAGCAAGCTGTTTGGGGAAAAATGTCTTGGTCAATTGTCTTCAATCAAGAGTGGACGTCGTACGAAGTAAATTTTGATAACGCCTCGATGCTCGGCTGGATTCATACTGGCGAGACTTTGTCTTTGGTCCCAGATCATAAGCCTTCGTTGCCTCCAGAGGCAGAAGCATGTGTTCAGTCTGTCCCCTGGGAGGACGGTGATCGGTTCCTTTGCGCTAACTTGCACTGGGTGCGAACTGGCTTCGGCCATTGCCCCTCCTGGAACAATCCGATCAAGTATACATACAAGGTTGCCCATGACTGTTTGCTTCAGTCGTACCGACATAATATCATTTCAACTTCGCTTTGGAATAATGGCTTTTTGTTGCATGTTGTTGACCTTGATGAGCTCCCTTGCGAGCGTGATATTTATGTTGGCGTGCGAGTAAGAAGACAACGGAGAGCTTCGGCAGATGTAATATACAACATCAGCAACAATCTGAAGCTGGAACGCAAATGGGCAACAAACCGTCAGTATATTAGCCTGGCTGCTTCGGGTCAAACCTTTGGAAACAGCCGCCCGGGAAGTGTTCCTGCCTGGATTCCTGAGCACGCCGCGGCCCAGCCGCCGGCGCGCCACGGTCCCTTCCTTCAGTACCTGGAACCTCTGAAGAGGCGATTCATTAAATGGCTCGCACACTTGGCTGAGAGAGAAGCGACTCAAGCTCCAACGATCGCAGAGTGGTGGCCCTTACTTTGGGCAACAGAAATTGACCAGTATCCGCGTCCCATGTCTTGTCTCGCTCTGGCTGCCTTTGAGTGGCCAGAGGGCCCCGATGCGCGCTATGAGCCCATAGAAGGTTGGTTCGAATGGGAGCGCAGCATGAATAATGCGAACATTTTCGTGCCAACGCTTCGGGCATTGCGCAGCGCAAAAGAGGGAACAGCACCCTGGCTGCCCGTTGCCCAGGGCAACGCCATGGGCGTCACAGGGCCCAGCCTTCGTGGACGTCCACCGGTTGCTTGGGTAAATAATTTTGAGGCACGTCCTCGTCGTGCTTCCCTGTCCGTCAGCAGGCGCAACAACATATGTTCTGAACACCCTCTCGTTTCAGTGTGCACGCGTCCCAAATCTGCCTCCGGTCCAACCGTGACGGCAGGCTAGGAGAAGCTAGACATGACCCTCGATTTCACCGCAGTCTGCGGGTCCCAGACCAAGCAGATCATTGACGGGAGGATCAATCTTGATCAACCCAATGGGTACGTGTATTCTCATCGCGATGACAAGTCGTTGAACATCGCGTTGACCGAGGACGGAGCCAAAAGAGCGGCCGCTCAATGTCATGGAATACACCAGCTATCGCCCGGAGGCAAATGAACCTGAAAGGTTACGACTATCGGGTGAAGTAACGCACGAAGTCCCAGAAAATGGGCGGAGCACCATTGGTTGGAACTGGAAGATTCCTGTTCCAGAACTGGAGTTGGGTCTTCGCATTCTTCGTGTGATTGTGATTGCTCGCGAGATCATCAGTTGCTTCATCGCCGAGGGACATTGCATTGCATACCCTGGGGCTGATTTTCTTGCCCGAGGTACCGGCGTAGAGTGCGATGGCGACAGGCGTCGAATGGATGCATGCGCCCTTGATTGCCGCAGTCGTGCCGCGATTGAGACAGACGACCTCATTGAGGAT
>CAUYUJ010022650.1:67500-77500 GCA_963575745.1 Prorocentrum cordatum | reverse complement strand
CTGCCAGGGCCATCATCCCTGTCAAATAATACCATGCGGGACACATTCGTTTTATCTTCGCGCGCGCACGCCGCGGTTGGGGGGTTCCAGGGGGGGCCGGGGGGGGGGGGGGGGGGGGGGGGCGGGGGGGGGGGGGGGGGTGGGTGGGGGGGCCAGCTGGGAATAGTAGCCACGGTCGTCCGCATGCCACGAAGGGAAGTGTCCGAACGTCATAGGGCGGGAAGCTGGGTGTGGGTGGTGGCGAAGAGTCGTTTGGAAATTTGGTAGAGCTTGAACCGGCCCCCCCCACAAAGTGGGGGTATTGCCCGCCTCCTATGAAAACCCTGGCGCTGGTGAGAACGGAGTGTCCCCACGTGCTAGTAATTGTTGTTGTTGTTGTTGTTGTTGTTGTTGTTGTTTTTGCTGTTGATGTTGACGTAGTTGTTGTTGCTGTTGTTGCTGTAGTTGTTGTTGCTGTTGTTGTTGGTGGTGGTTATTTGTTTGTTGTTTGTTGTCGTCCCCCCCGCGACACACCCACGACCCACCCCTCGACACACCCGCGACCCACCCTCGACCCACCCGCTACTTGGCCCGCGACCCACCCGCGACCCACCCCGCGACCCGCCCGCGACCCACCTGCGACCCACCCACGTTGCTTGAACAAAAAATCGGGGCCTGCGGCGAGCTCGTTGTACGACTTGTAGAAGTTAGGCGCCTGCGTCAGGCTTTTTCAGAGCCTCGCAGACTGCCGACATCCCCGCCGCCCCCTCACTCTTATCCTCAGCTGCGGGGGGCTACGTGTGTGTATATATATACATTTATATATATGTGTATATATATACATAGATGCTAGCACCCCCCCCCAGCACCCCACCTTCGACGCGATGGCGGAACTATAATCAAGATTGTCATGTCTGTTTGGGTGGATGGTCGTCAGTGATGGCTTACTTGTATTTCACATGTTCGGCTGGATCCTGCATGTGAATCGCTACTTGTATCTCGTCATTGCACGCACGGAATGCGATTGCTCACGGGCTGAAGATGCGTCCACATAACGCTATACACAATGCATTCGTGGCACTAATATTGACGTAGATGGCATAGGATAACATACAAAAGCGACGCAGACCCGTATACTTGCGGGCGACAGAGAAGCTCACGACCTGCTGCACCCATCTTTTTCGTTGCGCGAGTGCCTGCAAACGAAACATCCACGGACACGCGCGTGGCGCGCGCGGAGAGGCAACACAGAGAACGCCGATCCAAGCTCACAGGTCCAGGGGCAAAAGCAGAAAACCAACAAACACACGAAATCCAACAAACACAAAACGAACACCAACAACATCAATAACCAAGGCAGAAAACCAACAAAAACAATTGTTTTCAAACATTTCCCATTGAAAACATTGCAGAACCATTTGTTTTCTTGTGTATTCCGCCACCAAAGAAATCCTTTTGTATTCCGCCACAAAGGGACTTGTGTATTCCGACACAAAGAGAATCCTTTTGTATTCCGCCACAAATGGAATCCTTCTGTATTCCGCCACAACGGGAATCCTTTTGTATTCCTCTACAAAAAGGAATCCTTTTGTATTCCTCTACAGAAGAAAACCTTGTGTATTCCGCAACAAAAGGAAATCCTTGTGTATTCCGCCACAAAGGAACTCCTTTTGTATTCCGCCACAACAGGAAATGCTTGTGTATTCCGCCACACAAGGGTTTGCTTTTGTATTCCGCCACAAAAAGGAGTCCTTTTGTATTCCTCCACGCAAGGGTTTGCTTTTGTAATTGATGGAAGGGGAAACTATTGAAAACCATTGGTTTTGTTTGTTTTTCTGCCTTGGTCATTAATTTTGTTGGTTTTCGCTTTGTTTTTGTTGGATTTCGTGTTTTTGTTGGTTTTCTTGTTTCTCAGCCTCCTCCGTTGCTAACAGGGCAGCCGCAGGCCCAGGGGCAAAAACAGAAAACCAACAAAAACACGAAAGCCAACAAAAACAAAGCGACCACCAACAAACTTAATAACCAAGGCAAAACAAAACCAACAAAACCAATTGTTTTCAAAAGTTTCCCATTGAAAACATTGCAAAACCATTTGTTTTCATGTGTATTCCGCCACCAAAGAAATCCTTTTGTATTCCGCCACACAGGGAATCCTTTTGTACTCCGACACAAAGAGAATCCTTTTGTATTCCTCTACAGAAGAAAACCTTGTGTATTCCGCAACAAAGGGAATCCTTTTGTATGCCTCCACAACAGGAATCCTTTTGTATTCCTCTACATAAGAAATCCTTTTGTATTCCTTTTCCGCCACAGAGGAACCCCTTTTGTATTCCTCCACAGAAAGGGGTCCTTTTGTATTCCGCCACTCAAGGGCTTGCTATTGTAATTGATAGAAGGGAAAACTATTGAAAACCATTGGTTTTGTTGGTTTTTCTGCCTTGGTTATTAATTTTGTTGGTTTTCGCTTTGTTTTTGTTGGATTTCCTGTTTTTGTTGGTTTTCTGGTTTCTCAGCCTCCTCCGTTGCTAACAGGGCAGCCGCAGGCACAGGGGCAAAAACAGAAAACCAACAAAAACACGAAATCCAACAAAAACAAAACGAAAACCAACAAACAATTAATAACCAAGTCAGACAAAAACCAACAAAACCAGTTGTTTTCAAAAGTATTCCATTGAAAACATTGCAGAACCATTTGTTTTCATGTGTATTCCGCCACAAAAGGAATCCTTTTGTATTCCGCCACAAAGGGAATCCTTTTGTATTCCGACACAAAGAGAATCCTTTTGTATTCCGCCACGAATGGAATCCTTCTGTATTCCACCACAAAGGGAATCCTTTGGTATGCTTCCACAAAAGGAATCTTTTTGTATTCCTCTACAGAAGAAATCCTTTTGTATTCCGCCACAAAAGGAAATCCTTGTGTATTCCGCCACAAAGGAAATCCTTGTGTATTCCGCCACAAAAGGAAATCCTGTTGTATTCCGCCACGCAAGGGTTGCTTTTGTAATTGATAGAAGGGAAAACTATTGAAAACCATTGGTTTTGTTGGTTTTTGTGCTTTGGTTATTAATTTTGTTGGTTTTCGCTTTGTTTTTGTTGGATTTCATGTTTTTGTTGGTTTTCTGGTTTCTTGCCCTTTCACTAGGGCCAAAGCAGCTTTAAAAGAAATCCGATTGGGATCCCTTCAAAAGAATATAATTGTAATCCTCCTCAACAGGATTTCCAAGTGCAGCGCGCGTTGAAACAGCGAAGCCATTCAAAGCAAACGCACCAACGTTTTCAAAACAAGATTTTCAGAAACATGAATCGGTGGGGTGCTGGGGGGGTGCTACCATATATATATATATATATATATATATATATATATATATATACATACATACATGCATACACATGCATGCATCTCTCTCTCTCGCTTTCTTACTATATATGTAAATCTAGAGAAATGGCAAGCCTTCTGGCGGCCCAGGCCTCCGATGCTGTGACTTGTTCCCCAGCCCGGACCCCCAGACCCCAGACGTCTCGACCCTCCTCCTACTCCTCCTCGTCCTTACCTCCTCCTCCTCCTGCTCCCCCCTCACCCTCACCTCCTCCTCCTCCTCCTCCTCCTCCTCCTCCTCCCCCTCCACATCTCCTCCTGGAGCCCAGGATCGGCCTTTCATCCTGAGGCAACTTGACGGCCCCAGGACCCAGCAAGGGCCCCCGCAGGCCGGAAATGGCAACAGCACTCCCGTCGCATTTTTTCCGGATGCGAAGGCTTCTCCGTCGTCCCGCCGTATTTTTTTTTGGATCCTGCCGTATTTTTTTTTCCTGGCGTCCTTCCGTGTCGTGGGGCACAGGTGGCGCCCTCCTCTTCCTCCTCCTCCTCCTCCTCCTCCTCCTCCTCCTCCTCCTCCTCCTCCTCCTCCTGAAGGCACAGGTGGCGCCCTCGGTCATCGGCTTCAATGTCAGCGGGGCACTGGCCGACGCGCTGAGGGTGACGCTCGGCGGCCACGCCGTGTCGGCGGCGGACGTGAAGGCGCGGGGGGCTCGGCAAGCTGCGCACGGGGAGGTGCTTCCCTCGTCCTCCTGCTGCTGCTGTCTGCCTCCCGCTCGCGCCTGGTGTCGACACCTGGCATGGAGGCGCTTGCGGCTCGCGTTCGAGCGCGGGAAGAAGCCGCAGCTGCCGCCCGTCGATCGGGTTAAGGCGGGATTGCTCTGTTCTGCCTCGTGGGCCTCCGAGGGAATGATGATGATGGTGATTCTGCTGGTGGTGATGGTGCTGATGGTAGTGGTGGTGATGATGGTGGTGGTGATGCTGTTGTTGTTGTTGATGATGATGATGATATGATGATGATGATGATGATGATGATGTGAATGGTGAAAGTAACGATGCAGATGCGGCATCGGACAAGGATTTTTGATGATGATGATGATGATGATGATGGTGATGATGCTGATGGCGGTGATGATGGGGGTAAATCATGCACCTGATGGAGCATCTGTATGACGATAAGTGTGGTGGTAATGCTGGCGATGATGCTGATGATGATGATGATGATGATGATTAGGATGATGATGATGGTGGTAATGATGATGCGGATGCTGGTGATGATGATGATGATGCTGATATTGATAATGAGGATGATGATTGTGGTGGTCGTGATGATGCTGATTCTGGTTCTGATTATGACCATGATACTGGTGATGCTGATGCTGATGCTGATGCAGATTATGATGATGGTGATGGTGATTGTGATGGTGATGGTGGCGGTGATGGTGATGGTGATGATGATGCTCATGCTGCTGATTATGATGCTGCTGATGATGTTGTTGTTGATGATGATGGTGATGATGCTTATGACGAAAATGATGATGGTGATGATTATCTTAATGATGATGCTGATGATGATGATGCTGATAATTATGCTGATCATGATGCTGCTGATGGTGATGCTGATGCTGCTGATGGTGATGATGATGTTGGTGGTGGTGACAATGCTGATGATGACGCTGAATTTGATGATGGTGATGGTGATGGTGATGATGCTGATGATGATGCTGCTGCTGCTGATGATGATAATTATGATGATGCTGATGATGATGATGATGATGATATGATTGGATGATGATGATGATGATGAATGATGATGATGATGATGATGATGATGATTATGATATGATAATGATGAATGATGATGATGATGATGATGGTGGTGGTGGTGGTGGTGGTGAGCATGATGATGGTGGTGGTGATGATTCTGATGATGATGGTGATGATGATGCTGCTGCTGCTGATGATGATGATGATGCTGATGATGATGATGATGATGATGATGATGATGATGATGATGATGATGATGATGATGATGATGATGATGATGATGATGGTGATGATGCTAATGATGATCATGATTTGGCAGTTCGGTGCGGCAACTTAGAGCATATGATTTAAAGGGTACGGGTCGCAGGAGAGGGGGTTTTCGCTGAAGCTTTCTCGGCTCAGCAGCGCGCGCTGAACCCCCTTCTCTCTGCAAAGGGAGGGGAGTCCCCCCTTCGGGGGGTGCCACAGCCATGGCGGCCGCCGCCATGCTCGCTGCCCTGGCGCTCGCCGCTGCCCTGCGCTGGGGCGCGGGCGCGGGCGCGGCCGCCGGGCCGGCTGCGCTGCTGGGCCCCCGCCCCGCAGCAGGCGCCGCACGTGCGCCGGCGCCGGCGCCTCCCGCGCCCGCGGCCCCCCCCGCGGAGGCCGCCGAGGAGCGGGACTACTCCTACGATGATCTCGATCTTCTGGCGGCCGCGGGCTTCCTCGGCCTCCTCGGGAGGCCTGCCGAGCTAGACGGCGTTGGCGCGCTGGTCTCAAAACGAGAAGGCTTCGCGGGCCCACCGGCAGCTGAACTCGTTCGGGGAGTCGAACTGGCGGTGGACATCGACGAGGACATGGAGCCAGAAACTGAGGCCGCGGCCCCGCCACCGGAGGCGCCAGGAGCGCCAGAGGCCGCCCAGAGGTATATGCGTCGTGTAGTTCGAGTACTACGGGTGCTACTACGGGGTAGAGTCGGACACGCTTGCGCCGCCGCGGGCCAGCCCGACCGCCGCATTGCGCCAGACATCACCGTCGAGGACGACGAGGACGATGGCAACGACGAGGACGCGGAGGACGTGGGCTACGAGGAGATGGGAGCAGAGCCGCCAGCCCCAGGCCCTGCGCCGCCGCCCCCGTCCAGGATGGAAACCGCTCTCGGCTGGCTGCCAGCCTCTGGATGCCTGCCCCCGCCCCGCCCGCGGCTCCCCCCGCTGGGCCCGATGCCGCCTGGAGCTGGACAGCCATGCTGTGGGCCCGCCTGGGCCCTTCGCGGTGCGCGCGCGGGCGGGCTGCGAACTTGGTCGCTCTGCTTAAGGAAACCAATGTCTCGCGGCAGGGGAAAGTACCATTGGGCTCGCAGGGTGTTTTCGCGGCGAGTTCGCATGACGCATATATCTGCGCGTCGTCCCTGGGTTCCGGGAGGCGCACGCGCGCGGGCGGGCCTCGAACTTGGTCGCTTTAGTCAAGCAAGCCAATGTCTCGCGGCAGAGGAATGTATTGTTTTGCTCGGAGGGTGTTTTTGTAGCAAGTACGTATGACACATGTATCCGCGCGTCGTTTCTGGGCCCTTGGCGGCGCGCGTGCGCGGGCGGGCTGCGAGCGCGGTCGCTTTGCCGAAGGAAGCCGATGTCTCGCTGCGAAAGAAATTTCTAGCAGAGGAGACGCGCCTTTCTGGCGATTGCCCGGGGGCACCCCGAGAGTTTTTCGTCCCGCGCGTTCGTTCTGTTCTCCGAAAGCCCATGCGCAGATGCGCGGGCGCCCTAAAGCGACGGTGCGCGCCAGAGCTGGTTCATGGACGCACGGGGCTGGTAGGTGCGCGCGTCTGTTTCGTGGCCCCGCACCTCGTTGCGCGTGTTGCGCAAGGGAATCGGCGGGTCATCGTCTGACTTCGGGGCCGCGCCGACGGTCGCCCCCGCCAGCGAGCGCGTCTGGACACTCGTCCGTGCCCGGCCTGCGCATTACCGCGGTCACCCCCCTGGCCGTTTGCCCTCCTTCGCGGAGTGCACGCGCGCGGGGGGCGAAGCTGGAGTGCGCGTGGCCGTCGCGCGCCGCCCGCGCTGGGCCTGGAAGCTGCTCGCCGCGCGCGAGCCTAGGCGCATTTAGCAGCCAGGTGCTCTAAGACGTACTCTCCCGAAAAAGGGCGGTGACAAGCGGCCCTGCGCTCGAGAGTGCGCGGCGTGTTCAGCGCGCGCGCATCGAAGTCATCGTCGAAAGCGCGGCTGCGGAATGTCTCCCGCGACTCCCGCAAGCGCCGCGCCGGGCCTCCTGTGAAGTCGGCGGCCGCCTGCGTCCTCGAGGCGCCAGTGAGACTCGCTGCCAGAAGGGCTGCCAGATCGCCGAACTCTGCGTCGAGGAAGTGGGGGAAAACGGGTCAGGAGGGGGAAAACACACAGACACAATTAATCGTCGATACCCCGGAAAATATGGGAAAATATGGGAAGCGGGGGGGAAGACAACCCAGGAAATATTGGGAAATGTGGGGGATCCTGTTATTTGCGTGTATTTACCTCTGTGTCCCAGGGCCCCGTCACCGGGGGCGAACAGGGCCCGACCCCCTTCGAGAGTAGGGGCCGGCCCGCCCGCGGCGGCCTTCGTTGGCGCCGCGCGCGGAGCAGGGGCGGCCGACGCCGGCGCCGCGCCTGGCGCGGGAGGGGCGCTCAGCCGACGAGCCCGGCGCTCCGCCGCGCGCTTTCTGCCGCCCGTGGCGGAAGTCAAGTGAGGAACAGTTTTCGAAGACCTGCGGCGGTGAGCGCGCAAGTCCCAGAGTTCTCGAGCCTGAAGGCGTCGAACGGGACGCGGGCTGTGAACCTCCTACGCTCGATTGCAGAACCCTCGTCAACGCGGCGTCGTCACATCGTGTTCGCCGTAATCATCGTCACCATCATCATCGTCGTTGTCATCACCAGTTATCATCATCAGCTCTGTCAGCGTCAACATCACCATCATCAGTACCATTGCCATCATCGTCATCATCATCGTTATCATCAGCATCGTCGTCATCATCTTCATCCTCATTTTCGTCCTCATATCCGTCATCATCATCATCGTCGTCGTCGTGGCCATGAGGTCCCCGTGTGAGAGGCTTTAACAGTCCCAAGCAGAACGAGGCCCCCGCTTGACAGGCCCCCCCCAAAAAATTAAAACCGGAAGAGGCCTCCGCCTGAGGGGCGTCCCACAAAAAAACGCGAAGAGGAGCTGGCCCCCGCCTGAGAGGCCCACGACGACACGAAGAGGAAGAAGCCACTGTTTGAGAGGCCCCCCAAAAGTCCGAGGAGGAAGAGGGCCCCCGCCAGAGAGGCCCCAGAACAAATGGAGGCTCCCGCCTGAGAGGTCCCAGAAGAGCAAAACCCAACGAGACTCAAGAGGGAGGCCTCTCATGCCTGCAACCTTCCCAAACAAACAAACCCAAGCTCCAGAGGAGTCATTGTTTTCCTTCTCCTCATCGGCATCATCATCATCATCATCATCATCATCATCATCATTATCATCATCATCATCATCATCATCATCACCGTCATCGCCGTCGCCATTATCGCCAATATCATTATCAACGTCAACATTACCATCATCAACACCATTGTCATCATCGTCATCGTCATCATCGTCTTCTCCATTATTACCGTCATCATCATCATCACATTCATCTTCATGTTCATATTGTCATCATCACCATCGTCGTCGTCGCCATGGCCATGAGGCCCCTGTTTGAGGGCCCCCAACAAAACCCAATAAGGAAGAGGCCCCCGCCCGGGAGGTCCTAGAAAAAAGAGCACGAAGGCAGTCCCGCTTGAGAGGCCTCCTCAAAATACGCGAAGAGGAAGAGGCTCTGCCTGAGAAGTCCCCCCAAAAACATGAGTAGGAAGAGGCCCCCGACTGAAAGGTCCCAGAATAATTGAATCAAATGGGGGCCCCCGCCTGAGAAGTCCCCCCAAAACCCAAATAATCCCACGGTGAAGGCCTCGCATCCCTGCAAGTGTCCCAGACACCAAGAAGCAAAGCTCCAGAGGAGAACCGACACCGCTGCTCCAGCCTTGTTGGCAAGGGCGGCATTCGCTGCCCCAGCCTGGTTGGCAAGGGCGGCGTGCTCCTCTGGAGTTTTCTCTTTTTGTTGTGTGTATGTATTATTATCGGGACAGTTGCTGGGGTGGGAGGCGTTCCTCTCGGGTTTTTTTTTTTTTTTTTTTTTTGATTTCTCAGGAGGGGGCCTCCATTTGATTCCGTTGCTTGGGGACCTCTTCAGGCTGGGGCCCCTACTTCCTCGCATTTTGTTGGGACCTCTCAGGCGGGGGCTTTTTTCGTCTTCGTGCTTTTTTGTGGCCTCTCAGGCGGGGGCATCTTCCTCTTCGCGTTTTGTTGGTGCCTCTAAGGCGGGGGCCTCTTGCCATTCTTTTTTTTTGCTGTTGAGGCGGGGGCCTCTCAGGCGGGGGCCTCTTCCTGTTTGAATTTTTTTGGGGCCTCTCAGGCGGGGGCCTCGTCCAGTTTGGTTCTTTTTGGTACTTCTCAGGCAGGGTTTGTTCTTGAATGTTTCTTTGTTACCTCTCCAGCGGCCGGCCCCTCCCCCCCCTTCTTTGCAATCGGTGAAACAATGAAAAAGGAAGAGGAGGGGGAGGAGGAGGAGGAGGAGGAGGAGGAGGAAGAGGCAGGGCTACGCGGACAGACCGCGAGAGGCCCGCAGCGGCAGGAGGAGGAGGAGGAGGAGGAGGAGGAAATGAAGAAGGAAACGAAGAAGGCATATGATGAACAAAGACGAGGAGGTAGGTCCCTGTGGGGGGGGGGTTGGGTTGTCGGCCCCCCCGGGACGGGGACCCCGAGGGGGGCGGGGGTCTCTCTCTATCTATATACATATTTGCACATGTCCATATATTTGTGTAGGTTTGTACATGTATATGTATATGTATATGTATGTGTATACGTATATGTATGTGGTATATGTATATTTATATGCATATGTATATGCAT
>CAUYUJ010022650.1:42500-62500 GCA_963575745.1 Prorocentrum cordatum | reverse complement strand
CGCCGGCGGCGAGCGGCTGGTCTCCCTGGAGGTGCTCCTGCCGGGCGCCCCCGCGTCGTGGGACGCGGCGGCGGCGGGTGAGGCGCCAGGGATCGGCACGAACGAAGTGGCACGGAAAGAATGGGTACTTACGAAATGGGCACGTCGACTTCCAGGAAAGTGTGGGGAAATATGGGGAGTGGGGGGGAAGGCAAAAACATTGAAAATGTTGGAAAATATTGGGAATCCTAATATTTGTGTGTATTTATTTGTGTGTGCCTGGGCTCCTTTTGACAAGCCTTTCGGCACGAACGAAATGGGTATGGTAAGAATGGGTACGATGTCCAGCAGCAGTTCCTCTTTTCATTCTGAACAGGACTCGCTGTCGGTGACGCCGCGGCCTGTGTCCATTTGAGGCAGAGGGCCGCCTGCCCAACAGCGGCCGCTGTTGGTTTGGGACAAAATCTGTTGTTGGGCGTTGTACCCATTCTTTTCGTACCCATTTCGGGCGTCCAAAAGGGAGCCCCGACCCCCGCGGGTCATGAAGAAGTCAGTCACGGCGGGAGGTTTTTCGCTACGTTCGGCCTCCCTGGGCCCTCGGGACCGTGAAGCATCAACTCAGGATGAAGAGTCGGTCCCGGGGAATCCAGACCGCTGGGAGTCCACGCCATGGAAAGGTCACGACGTCGGTGGTCTGGGCGGCGGGGGTTGGGGCGGGGGCCCCCCGGACCCTGGGGGCTGCAATTTGTGTTTCACGCCGGACCTCTGCGCCCGGCTTCGGACCCTGGGGTCATCGGAGATCGACTTGGCTGGGAAAGATGCAGTAGTAGAAGGTTTCGCGATGTGGCCCTCGAAGCCTTCTGGCGGTTCTCGGAGGGCTTCTCTCGCCTGGCGATTCTCTCCTTCAGCAGTGCCTCGTCGAGAGCTGCTCCTCTGGGGGTGCCCCGACCGCTGCGATCGGCCGCCGGAGGGTCCGAGATCCGGACGTGTCGTCGCCGTCCTCGCCGTCGCCGTGGCCGTCGCTGCCGTCTTCGTCGTCGCCGCCTCCCTGGCCGTTATCGAGCCGATCCGAGGTGATCGGCGGCTGCGCCAGGGGTGGGCAGCCCAGGGGGGGACGCGTGTATCAGATGCCGGGATACACACGCTGGTGGTTGAAAGTGCGTGTTCTTGTGCTCCCAGGTGCAAATCCGTTCTTGCCGCCTTCGTACCTCAAGAGTCGAGTCGTTTTCCCCTCCTCTTCAGGCGGCGGGTGGGAACCCAATCTTTCAGGAGGGGAAGAAACACACAGACATAATTATTCGTCGATTCCCAGAAAATATGGGAAAATATGGGAAGTGGGGGGGAAGACAAAAACCCAGGAAATATGGGGAAATATGGGTAATCTTTTTATTTGTGTGTATTTATTTGTGTGTCCTGAGGCCCCTTCAATCTTTTTCTAACGCCTTCCCACTTAATGTTTCCACCCACTTCTTCCGACCGACGGGTACTGGTGGCACGGGCCAGCAATGAAATAGTCAATCGTTGAACACAAGTAAGTGAGGTATTCAGGAGGCCAAAGGCTTGTCCGATTTATGCTGTGATGTGCTATAACACTGATGATCCACAATGTTGGGATTCAGGGTTTTCGGGAAGGTGGGAGTATACGTAGCGTTCGAGGCCCGTGTATGCAACGTACATGACATCTAGTTAGCATTGGGGGCCTCAGGGTTTCAGTGTGTGTGTGTGTGTGTGCGTAGCGTTCTGGACATTTTTTTCCTAGCTGCACTCAACTGATGAACCTTTGAACTCAGCCACCTGATTTAGTGACGACAAACACTTCTGCTACGCCTCCCCTCAGACCCTAACTCCATGACTCTTATTGACTGTCCTGGAATGCTCTATCTCTCCTCCTGATGGTTCACGATCCCCCTCCCTGTCAGATGTCTCTGTCTTAGTCTCTCTCTCTCTCTCTCCCTCCCTCTTTTTTATATCTCGCTCTCTCTGACTCTCTCTCTCTCTTTCTCTCCTCATCTTCCTCGTCTCAGCGACCTCGCAAATACCTTCACCTTCCCTCTCCCTGATCCTGCTGTTTCCCGCCCATTCTCTCCTATCCTCTCCTTCCTCCTGCCTCTGCTCCTCCTCCCCCCCTTGTCCTACTCCCTCCAACCAGCCTTTTCGAGCGTCGGGCTTTTTGCACTCAGGGGGGGGTCTGTTGACCCGTGGCCCTCCGAACAAAACCTCCCATCATCCAGAGGGTTCGACACCGAAATGCGAAACAAAGTCGCCACTCGACCACCCTGGTTGAGGGGGAAACAGAAGAAGGGCGAGCGAGGGGGGAGGGCGAAAGGAGGCGAGACGACAAAAAGGAAAGGAGGACGGAAGAATGAGGGTGCAGCTGGAATAAGTACCAGGCATGAGCGAATTTGGGTGACGGATAGATGAAGATGGATAAATGTTGGGGGCGTAAGGGGGGGCCGGTAAATATAGGAGAAGGACAGACGAGAGGGAGGATGAGGGTAAAGAGGTCGGGACTGAATATGAACGAGGATAGGTGGTCTGAGGGGGAGGGGATGGAGTGCATGACGAGGACGGAACAAATAATACGAGGGGGATGCGCGTTGTGAAATCCATAGGTTTCCCGCTTTAGTCGCTTGCAGGCGTTATGACATACATACACCGCGTGTGCGTCTCGGGCACTCATCATAATCTCATCCCCATGTTGTTTTAAGTTGTTCCTGCTTAATGCGCATGGACCATGCTCATTGTTCCTCCGATTCGAAAGAGCGTGTTCTACTGCTGCTGGCGGAAAACCGGGGGGTCACTACCGGTTCGAACCCCTCCCCCCTCCCCCTCGAAAACGGGGGGGGGGTCACTACCGGTTCGAACCCCTCCCCCCCCCCCAGTTCATCATGAAAGGGGGGGGGGTCACTACCGGTTCGAACCCCCCCCCCTCGAACTCGAAAACCGGGGGGGGGTCACTACCGGTTCGAGCCCCCCCCCCTCGAAAACCGAGGGGGGATGCGGACAGTGGTGGGGACGGTGGTGGTGGGGACAGTGGTGAGGGGACAGCGGGACAGTGGTGGGGACAGTGGGACAGTGGTGGGGACGGTAGTGGTGGGGACAATGGTGAGGACAATGGTGGGAACAGTGAAGACAGTGGGACTGTGGTGGGGACGGTGGTGGTGGGGACAGCGGTGTGGGGACAGTGGGAATGTGGTAGAAACTGTAGGACAGTAGAGGGTACAGTGGTGGTGGGGACAGTGGTGAAGGCGGTGGCGAGGACGGCGGTGGGACAATGGGACAGAGGTACAGTGGGGACAGTGGTGGGGACAGTGGGGACAGTGGTGGGAACAGTGGGACAGCTCAGTGGGACAGCGGAGGAGTCAGTGGGACAGTGGGGACAGTGGGGATAGTCGGGCAGTGGTTGGGGCCGTGGAGAAAGTTGGGAGAGTGGAGCCGTGGTGGGAACAGTGGTGGGGACAGTGGGGACAGTGCGACAGTGGTGGTGGCACTGGTGGGGACAGTAGGGGCGGTGGTGGAACCAGTGGGGACAGTGGTGGTGAGTGGCGCTGGGAACAACAGTGGGGGATGTGGTGAGGACGGTGGTAGGGACCGGGAGTCGTTTGCTGGCGGTGAGAGGGGTGGGGGTGGGGAGGGGTTCGAACCGGTAGTGACCCCCCCCTCCGATTTTCGAGGGGGGGGTCGAACCGGTAGTGACCCCCCCGGTTTTCGGTTCGGTTTTCGAGGGGGAGGGGGGAGGGGGGGGGCAAGCTAGGTGCGCTCGCGTCATATCTGACGTCCTACCCCTCCCTCCCATCCCTTACCATGGCGCTGATTTTCTCTATCCGCGGACGCGTGTCGTAGCGGACCTGTGGCTCCGCGCGCGCGTGCGTAGTGGGTGGTGGTGCGCGTGCGTGCGTGCGTGCGTGTGTGCGTGGTTGTGGTGGTGTGGTGGTGGTGGTGGTGGTGGTGGTGGTGGTGGTGGTGGTGGTGGTGGTGGTGGTGCTGGTGGTGGTGGTGGTGGTGGTGGTGGTGGTGGTGGTGGTGGTGGTGCGGCGCGGTGGTGGCGGGCGGATGGGCGCGCGAGAAAGAGGCCCGCGCTGGGGCGAGAACGCCATCCTGAACGACGGAGGCCAAACACCGATCCGAAAATGAGGCCCACGCTGCAGCGGGAGCACGATTCGGAACGATTCGGGAGCAGAAATGAGGCCGGCGCCTCAGCGAGAGCAGCATTTTGAAAAAAACGCAGGCGAAAACCCAACTCCCGGGAATCCTGTTGGTAAACAAACAGTACGCGGGGGGGGGTCAACTACTTTCAGGCCGCCATCGGGGGAAGAGGGAGAGTAGTATTCATATTGAGTAATTGTGGAGGGGTTAGGGAAGGGGGGGGGTTTGCCGGGGGAGAGGGGGGGGGTCCAGCAGGGGGGGGGGATTTTCGGAGGGGGGGAGGGGACCCCCGGGTTCCCGAGGAAAAGGGCGGCAATTTTCCACAGTAGAGCGGCGGTGGATCACGCTTTCTCTCCGATTCTGACACCTCATGCGGCATTGTGCCTTCCGATTCTGACACTTCATCATGCGTGGATGCTTGCAGATTTAGTTGAGGCCGCAGTTGGCAGGCCTGAGGTTGCTCTGGCCGACGCGGCCGCGGGACCAGCGCCCGCTGGGCTGGGTCACGGCCGCGGCCGTGGCGGCCGAGGGCGCGGCCGAACCAGCTCGGGTAGCTGCGCCAGGGGAGGTCATGGTAAAGGTCGTGGCAAAGGTCGCGCACGAGGATTCCGGCATGTTCCAACGACTCGATTGAACATTGAAACTCAACAAACAACAGGGTACAAGCAAAACCGTACTCGATGCGGTGGAAGGTGGGGTTTCTGTTCGTAGCCAAAGAATAGTTGCCAGCTTGTTCAGTGATTCGCACACGCCAATGGGGCTCATGAAGCAATCTACAGATCTTGTGGCCACGCCTGACGGGGCTACTTCCGTCACAGTGTGCCGCCAGAAACACTGGCGCGGCCGACGTCAACAAATGATTAATTTCCCATGTCGAGGCTCAGGCAAGAGGCCTGCGCAAGTGGGTTGAGTGACGATATGCACAGAGGCTGTCATTGTCTTCATGTCGCCAATGTCTTCGGCCAAACCTCTATGGGGATGGCCAAGCCTGCCGCGACAAATGTGGATTCGACTCTTGAGGCAGCGACCCCGGAAATAGCAAGGAAACTCCAGAAAACATGAAGACGGGCCCGGTTTTCCATGTCCTTTCCTCAATGTAACCGAAACGGCCTCCAGATATTCGACATCCAAAGGTACGGAACATCAAGCGCGTCAATATGCAGCCTTGCGCAACCAATGCCGATGGCCAACTACTCAACCGTGCTGAACCGATGGCGAGGATGGACAGTCTGCAACGGCATCGAGCTTGGCGAAAGCATCGACCCGCCATCAGTGATCAAAGGTATACAGGCGGCCCGGATTAGTAGGTCGACCCTGCCAAATCGAGGGTGCCCTCGTGTCCTGTGTCTTGCGACCCATGCCTCCTGCAATTATGTGGCAACGCTGCCCTCGGAAAGGGTCTTCTGTCCTCTCGCGTGTCCTCTCCAATCAAGTCCGACTGTATTCGCAATTCCTTATTGGAATAACATGGTGGCTGCGAGAGATTGCCTCGCGCTGCATAACGCATCATGTGCGAAGTGGAAGAGGCTTTACGAGAAACACGAAGTATCATGCATGGGGTCCTGGGTAGATTACGTGCCAAACGTGCTCTCATCGAAGTGTTCTGGTCAGAGTTGCGACTTTTGTCGGCGCCGATGTGTAACACATTCCATTTGCTAATGTCCTTCGTGGTCCGATGCGGGCACTTGTGTCAGTCGTGGAGGTCAGCAGGTAGGTGCACTAAAGCAATGGGTACGAAGCGGAGGGTGCACTTTAATTATAAGCGCGCGTTGGAACCACCTCCTGGGTTTGACGATGTGCGAGCTTTGGCGACTCATGTCCTCGAACTGACTGGCGATGGCATGGCGGGCGTGCGGAAGTGGGATATCCTGATGTACGATCAGGGCAAGTTATATGGGAATGATTCCGATATAGTTCACGGGTGCGTGCCATCTTGCACGTGGCGGTCGAATTCGAGACGCAGCTTATAACGAGGTCATTGCAGTTGGTTTGATGCTACTCGGCCCGTCATGCCCTCTTGCCAAACGCATGAGGAACGTCGACCAGTGGTTTTATCGCGCGCAGGCTCAGCACAATTTACGACGCCGATCTCTCAATCGCTCCTCCCGTAAGAAATCCATCGGGTCAGCGGAGCGAGAGATGAATGGCGCTGCGGCCAGAGGCGAACAAGTGCAAAAGAGCGCTGAGCAGGTCGTCGAAGCTGGCCCCGCGAATGGGCCCATGGAACTTGTAGTGGCCCAGGCGCCGTTGCAGGCCTTCCTCGGCCACGTCTTCAAGAGATAGGAGCTGGCAGCCAAGTGTCCAAGTCAAGGCGCTTCACGCAAACCCGCCAGCCCATCCAGAAACGACGCCCAGAGGAGTTGCCTCGATCAGGGAAGTCGGCAGCGCGCAGAGGAAGGGTCCCTCTTGGGGCGCTCCTGGGGCCGCACTGTTACTCTCTTGGGCCTTCTTGCGTCTTGATGGCCTCTTGGCGGCCCCGGGGGCCTGTGGGAGCGTCCCGGGTGCTTCGGGGGGCCTCTCTGGGCCTCTTGGCTTCTCTTTGGGGCCTCTTGGGGGCCTCTTGGCCGGGGGGCCTTGGGGGCGCGCGTGGGGCCGTCTTGGATGACGTCGATCAAGCAAGAGGGGCGTTTTATTTTGCGTTGCCCCACGGGGGCCCCGAGCGTCGCTTCTCGGGGCGCTCTCGGGGCGCCCCTGGGCGCTCTTGGGGCCGTCGCGGGGCTCTCGCGAGCCTCTCCTGGAGCCTTGTCGGACCATGTTTGGGCCGTCTTGCAGCCTCGGGTGGCGGTCGGAGATGAGAAGACGAGAATGCACAGCTCATTGATATTCCTTCGGCCTTGGGCGGATTTTTGTTTCCTCGGCCTCTCCGCGGGGGGCTCCCTGGCCACTTGGGGCCGATTGGGCGGTCGTGGGGCCTCTTGGAGCATCTTGGGCGCCATCTTGAGGCATCTTGGAATATCTTGGGCCATCCTGGGGCTTGTCCGGGCTTTCCGAGGCGTCTTTGGCGCCGTCTTGGGCGCTCCTCGCGGGGCTCCCGCCCGGGCCCGGGCGGGGGGGGGTCTGCCCCTCCACGAAGAGGAAGAAGGGGCAGATGGGAGACGAGACACCTTAGAACACCGACGCCGTCGCGGGCCGTGGGGGTTGCAGCGGCGTCGCTTCCAGGGGGCGGGGCGCTCGAGGCTGCTCCTGCGGTCGAGGATCTGTTGCGGGCGATGGCCAAATCTGGCCGATCGAACCAGGCGACGTTCTCTGGCGTGCGCGGCAGCCGCGTAGTGGCTGAATGCGTTTCTGATTTTGGGCGAACATCGGCGTTCTGCGAGGGTCGGGCCCACTTGGGCCCGAAGCGGGATTGGAAAGCAGCTGGCCTGCAAAGTGCAGGGGGGTCGCGGGGGGTGGGGTGGGGGGCGATTAGCGCGGGGGCCGCGGGGTGGGGTTGATGGCGGAGGATTGTTTTAAAGGGTCGACGTTGTCGGGCTTTCTTCGCTGCCAATCGACGGCGACGCGCGCGGCGGAATGCGGGGGGGGGGGGGGGGTGGGGGGCTCGGGAAAGGGGGGGGGGGGATGAGGAGGGGTTGGGCGGGGAATGAGGGGGGGGTCTTTTTTCTGCCCCTGGGCCCCCCCGCGGAACGGCGCGACGTGGCGCGCGAGATGTTGTTGGTGCTTGTTCAGGCGTGGCGCCCTTTTAGTGTTTTCTTTTCCGCGGCGAGTCCTCGGCGCAGCGGGTGTGCGGTGGCGGGGCCGCCGAAGGCCCCATCGAGGAAAACGCTGGGCCATTGCGTTTGAATGGGGGCCGAATGCAGCGAGCGCCTCGGCGGTTTCAGCGAGGTCTTGGTCGAGGGGTTGACCGATCCAGGTTCGGCCATAAGCTCGCGCTGCGCTGCGACCGCGCGCGGCGGCGACTCCGACGACAAGTGCATCTGTCGACGCGGGGCGGCCAATGAGTTCTCCGAGCGAGGGGCGGGGGCGAGGCGCGCGTGCCGGCGGAGTGGGGAAAAGGGCGCGCCGCTAGCCAGCGCCTCGCAATGTCGATCTCGAGACGCACCGCGCACTCGAACGGGTCGCCCCGAAGGGCGACCCAGATCGGTTCATCGGGGTGGCTAGGGCCAGCGCCGTGAATGAGACGCGCGCGCGCAATGCGGCGAAGGGGGTCGAGCGATTCGCCGGGGCACGCAGACGCGGAAATCCTCAGCGTGGCCCATGTGCAAGTCAACCCGCTGGGGCCCGCATGGTCGGCCATTCGCTGCCGTGCAGGTCCGGGGGCGACGGGGCTCGGGGGTCCTGCGGCCAGCTCGTCCCGGGCGACCTCCAGCGCTGCGGGGCCATGGCCGATGGCTCACATGCCGCCGGGGCCAGGCGTCGGGGGGAAGTCTATCAGCGACGACCGGTTGGCTCGGATCAGGCCAGCGCCGCTGCTGGCGGTGACTCGTTCAAGAGATTGGACAGAGAGTTTGCCCTCAGAAATGCGTTGAACGCGTGCAGCCCCATCTCGCGTGGAAGACTGGGGCGCCGCTTGTCGAACCCTGGCTGGCTCTGAAGCCCCGTGCGGCGGGTGCAGCGGCGACTGGGCATGGCGTCCGATCGAGAGTGCGCAAGATATTGTATCTCGGCGGTGCGCCTGCGCCCAATCTTTGGGCTGCGCAGCCCAGACTACCGCGTTGTCAGGGGTGCGCAGGTCTTTGCGCCGTCGAAAGGGGCATGGGTGCATTTGGGAATTTTGTCACGAGTGTCCATCTCAGTGTTCGGGTTTGCGATCAGCTGTTATTATTCGAGCTGGGCGGGCCAGATGGCGAATGTCAAGGGCATCATCCTGCGTGGGCAGACCAGACTGGGCGAGGTGCACATCTTGATCAAAAGTGCTCGAGACCAGCCCGCGTTCCAGGACCTATGAAATTGATTGCGGACCCGCGCGTGACATAGCATGGATTTCTACGTCGCATATGGTGGGTCGGAAGGCGATGGTATAGGCCAGGCGCGTTCGGGGCATGAGCGAACGTTTGGCAGACGCGGGGGCGATTGGCCTCAAGTCAAGCTGCGCGGGCAAGTTCGTTGATGCCCGTGGCGACGATAAACTGCGGTTTCGAGTCCGACCGCGTGGCATCATGGCCAGGCGTTCCGTCGAGATCGCTGCCCAGGTCAGGCCGCGCCGTCCGGGGAGGAAGCCCAATGCTGGAGAAGCTGAAGAGCTGCCATTTGGGCTTGGCCAGGGTTTCGAGGTGGCGGATGGCGCCCGCCACGGGCGGCCCAGGTCCGGCGCCGCCGCGCCGTCGGCCCTGGGGAGGTGGTGGCGATGACGGGCTGCGGCGGCGAGCGCGAGGGCGTGGGCGCGGTCGAGGAGTCCAGCAGCGACGACGGCAACGACGAGCATCCGAATCCCAAAATCAGGGCGAATGCGAAACCCGCAGGCAAAGCACAGGCGCGGCAGCTTCACTGGCCCCAGATGCACCGATTAGAATCGGGCCGGGCGAAAGGGGGGGATTGGGAAAGGGGGGGTTACGAAATTTGCTGCATGGAGCTGGTTTCGGCCTCGCCGAGGGGCCCATTCCTCGATGCATGGCCGCCTCCGGCGCCGGGAGGCGCTGGGAAAATCAGCTACGCGAGCTGATTCTCAAACCCCCCCTTTGCTACCCCCCCTTTCGCCCGACCCGATAGAAGTGGATATCTGGGCGGGGCTGGTTTATCTCATTTTGAACTCGCTCCGCGGAGTCGGTCGAAGTGCATGGTTTGTGTGTGTGTGTGTGTGTGTGGCGCGATCGCTATGTGTGCATGGCGCTGTCGATGCGAAATCAAACCCTCCACATCGCCGCGCGACAGTAGATCCGCGCGCGCTGCGTGGGCGAGCTCCCGCGCGCGACGTGAGACGTGGTTCGACCCTGGCAGTTCTGGTGCGCCACCCGAGGCGAGAAATTGCATTCGGCGAGGCCGCGCATGTTCCGCGGTCCGCGCTGCGGGCCCAGGCGCGCGACGCGCGCGGGACATTGCGCTGCGAACTTCCTTGTGGCAGGCGCGCGCGAGAAAAATGCGCGCGGGGTGAAGATTCGAGGGGCGGGGGGGGGGGGGATGAGAGGGGAATTGGGATAGGAGCATGAGGGAGAACAGAAGGAGAGGGCCTTGAGGAGCAGCCGGGATAATGATGGGTGATAAGGGGCGAGGATGACATCGGACATCGGTGTGAGGATCAGGGTTGGAGATCAGGATGAGGCTGGGATAGGGCATCGTCATGCTGCGGGTGGGGGGCGCGGGCCAGGGGGGCAACGAGGGCGAATGGGGGATTGGGGGGGTCGAGCTTGAGAGCTCGGTGCGCCCGGGGAGCCCGGGGCAGGTCAGGGCCTCTGCGGCGCCCGGGAGATCTGCTTCGAGAGCGCGAGCCCCGCCCTGGGGGGGCCCGCGCTTCCTCCCCCTCCTACTCTTCCTCTCCCCCCATCGCCCTCGTCGCTGCGGTCCCAATGTTTGCCCCTCCTCGCGTGTCCATCTTGGCCCACCTCCCTCCCCCCCCCTCGTTCCCCGCCCCCCCCCCCCCCCCCCTCCCCGCCCCCGCTTCATCTCGCGCTCTTCCCCGCGCCGCCCTGGTCATCGCCCCCCCCTTGTTCGTCTTCGCCGTCCTCCTCCTCGTCTCTTTGCCCGTCGTCGCCCCCTCCAATGTCGATTTGTCCTCTTCTTCTCCTCCTTTCCCTTCCCCGCCCCCCCCCCTCCCCCCGCTCCGCCCCGCGCCTCCGTCTTTCGTTTATCCCCGAGGCGCCGCCGCGCTCCCCGCCCGAGCCCCCGCCCCCCAGCGGAGCCCTGCTTGATTGGCTGGTCGGTCGGTTGGCTGGCTGACTGGCGCGCGCGTTCACGTGGGCCACGTCAGCCGACTGACGCTGATTTTGGCCATCTTGGCTGGCTATGCCCCCGTGGGCTTCGCCCCCGTGTGGTTCGCCCCCGTGGGGTTCGCTTCCGGCGGGTTCGCCACCGTGGGGTTCGCCCCCATAGGGTGTTGAAACCCGATAAATCGCATGTCAACTTCAAATTCCACGCGGCCACCGTTGAGGGCTTTTTTTAGTTGCCAGGCCGACGCGGCGAGTTTTCGATTGTTGAAACCCGTGACGTCGCATGTCAATTTCAAAGTCTCACCGGTCAACGTTAGTGCAGAACTCTAGTCTCCAATCCAGCATGGTTGCTTTTTTCCGATGGACAATGCAGAATTCTCAACTTGCGGCGGCGTGCAGGTGACCCCTGTCGCCCGCGCGCGACGAGTGACCCGCGCGCGCGCGGGTAACCCGAAATCCGCTCGGTCACATTTGAGGGTTCATTTCAGTTTCCAGGCCAACATGGCCACTCTTCGAGTGTGGAGAGCGCAGAACTTTCAACTCTCGCGCGCGCGGGTTACGCGTGTCACCGGCCCGCGCGCGCGCGCGTTGAGTGCTCTGCATTGCCAGCGAGCGAGAAGGCGCCATGTTGAACTGGAACCCAACACGACACCTGCACGGTCACCGATGGGATTTCAAAGTTTACATCTTATGTCTTGGATATCAGCAGTCGAGGCAGCACTAGGTTGACCTGGGCGCTAACGTGTACCCTGAACAGTGACCGATGGCGCGCGGGTGGCGCGTGCCACCCGCGCGCGCGAGAGTTCTGAATTGCCCGCCATCGGAAAGCCGCCATGTTGGCATGGTAAGGAAAGTGAGCCCTTAACGGTGACCGAGCGACTTCGGGTGACCCGCGCGCGCGGGTAACCTGCCGCGCGTTGACAGTTGTGCATTGTCTACAATGGAGAAGTCGCCATGCTTGCTTGTAAAGTAGAGCGACCTCTTAGGGGTGACCTATTGGATTTGGGAGTTGACATGCGGTTCCGTAACTAGCCATGTTGGCCTGGCAACGAAAGTGGAGTCATTGCGGTGACCGATGGGATTTTTTGCTGGTTTCCAGGATCGATCAGTGGCCGTGTTGGCCTGGATATTAGAGTGAATCATTAGCGGCTACAGATGGGATTCTGATTTTGGCATGCGATTTCTTGGTTCTCCACAGCTCAGAAGTCGCCATGTTTGCTTGGAGGCAGCGCGGCGCACCTGCGCGCGGCGTCGAGCGGCCGCGCAAATATCGATGTGCCGAAATTGCAATGGCGCTTTTGGCCCTTCAGTTTCGAGACAGCTCTTTCGGCCGGACGACTTATTCAGGAGCGGCCAGCGGCGGCGCAGGCGCGCGCCCCCATCGGGACAGAGTAGCAGGGTTCGCCCGGCGAAGCAGTCGCCAAAATGACAATGACAATTCGCACCATGGTCATCATCTCATGTTTTCAACCATCGTCGCCATCGCGCCGATGGCCAGCATCGTCAACGTCGATAACGCCTTCATTACCAGTACCATTTTCAGCGTCATTGTCATGGACGCCATCATTACAACATACTGTCTCATCGGTGCCCCCATGGCTGTTTGCGCTTCAAGGTTCAGCGTGTCTGGCGAGCCCTCGGACATCCTTTCCCACTTCGGGAGCGCCAGCCCATCCAGACCCGCGGCTTCCAAACCCGAAGTTTCTTGACAAGGTCTGGCCCGTGACGAAAAAAACGCTTCAAGTCTTTGTTAGAGGAAATCCTCGCGTGGGAGCACCGCTCAAATCCTCCCAAAACCGCATCCCAAGGATGCATCCGAAAAAAGGCTCGAAGACGGTCCAAAGACGGCTGGAGGTGGCTGGGAAGTTCTTCAATAATTTATGCCCCGGAGAAGCCAAACTCATTGATTGTTCGGCCCTACTGGTGCGACCCAGAGGGCTGGCCCCCGTTGCGCCGAGGTTTGGCCCCAAATGCGTGGCCAGAAGGGGGGGGCCTTCGATGCACCGTGGTGGCGTGTAACACGGAGCCACACTCGGGCACCTCTCTTTTTTTTGTTCGGGGCCTCCTCCGGTCTTCGGGCGGTTCCAGAGAAACGCAAGAAACGCCGAAGAAGCCTCCAAGACTTCCCCAGGCGTCGCCGGGATCCCGAACTTTCGCTGCCGCACGTCCCATCAGAGGCGACGACAGTGGCGAATAGCCAAGGGGAGAGCAATACATGTATTCAGGTGCGCCGATGATCAATGTTTTCGAAAAGGCTCCCTGGCGAATACGTATAATGCCCGCCCCTGGGCTATTCACCCTTATCGTCGCCGCCGATCCCACTACCAACCCCGAAGGAGCTCCAGAATCGCCCTGCGTTCCCCATTGGCAAGTTGCGATGTTCGTTCTTTGGGCGCGGCTAGAATCCAGGCGCGCGCGCGAAGCGCGCGTGGTTCTAGTTACACGCGCAGTCGGACCGAGGTAAAAGATCGAGGTCGGTTCGGGGAGGGTAACCTGCTGTTCTTCGTGCTTGCTGGATGCTCTTGTGCATCCTGGAGGGTGTTCTTCTGTCCTATGTCCGATTGTATCTGGGCGCTCCGACGGCCGTCGCGTTCGATGATGCTCCCGGGCGGAGGCGTGTCATGCCCCCGCCCGTCTCTGGGCTGTTCGCCTTTGCGCGGTCGCCTCCGAGGTTGAGCGGCTGGCCAGGGCGGACCCTGGGACGGGACTGGGTGGTGTTTTAATAGCGTTTTTTGTTTGTCCTCGTCGTCGTCGTCGTCGCCGTCGTCGCCTGTTGTCGTCGTCGTCGTCGTCGTCGTCGTCGTCATTTTCGTCGTCGTCGTCGCCGTCGCCGTCGCTGTCGCCGTCGCCGTCGCCGCCGCCGCCGCCGCCGTCGTCGTCGTGGTCGTCGTCGTCGTCGTCGTCGTCGTCGCCGTCGTCGTCGCCCGTCGTCGTCGCCCCCCAGGCCTGTGCGGCCGCCGTCCGGGAGCAGTTGCAGGCACCCCACTCCTTTCCCCTGGCTCCCGGGCGGCTGCGAGTTGGTGGGCGGCGGCGGCGGCCTTCCTCCCTCCTCTCTGCATTCGTCGCTTCTCCTCCATCGCTTCTCTTCGTCCTCCTCATCCCCATCCCTCCTCCCTCGTCATCCATCGCTCCCTCCTCCTCCCCCCTCTTCGTGCCCCGTCCTTCACCTTCTACCTCTTTCCGCACCCGAGGGGCGGCGACAACGGCAACGACGCCGAGCTCCTCGGGCTCTTCCACCTCGTCATCCTTCCTCCCCCTCCCCCTCCTCCTGCTCCTCCTCCTCCTCCTCCTCCGCCTCCTCCGCCTCCGCCTCCTCCGCCTCCTCCGCCTCCGACTCTGCCTCCGCCTCCGCCTCCGCCTCCGCCGCCTCCGCCGCCTCCGCCGCCTCCGCCGCCTCCGCCGCCTCCTCCTCCTCCTCCTCCGCCTCCGCCTCCGCCTCCGCCTCCGCCTCCGCCTCCGCCGCCTCCGCCGCTTTCGCTGCCTCCTCCGCCTCCTCCGCCTCCTCCTCCTCCTTTTCCTCCTCCTCCTCCTTTTCCTCCTCCTTTTTCTCCTCCTCCTCCTCCTCCTCCTCCTCCTCCTCCTCCTCCCCTCCTCCTCCTCCTCCTCCTCCTCCTCCTCCTCCTCCTCCTCCTCCTCCTCCTCCTCCTTCCTCCGCGCGGCAGTGCTCGACAACAAGGCCACCAGAGGCATGGAGGTCAACAAAACGTCGGGAATCTGAAATCTCGAAGATTGCGAAGGCCTTACGGCCTGTGCCGCCAATCTTGAAGGGAGACGACAACGACACCGACGACGACGACGACGACGATGACGCCGACGCCGACGCCGACGCCGACGCCGACGCCGACGCCGACGCCGACGCCGACGCCGACGCCGAGGCCGACGACGACGACGACGACGACGACCACGGCGGCGGCGACGACGACGACGCTGACGTGGGCCAGAGTCCTCAGGGATGCTTCTTGGGGTCCCTCGGAAGCCTCTCGGGCGCCTCTGGGGATGAATTCCGGGACTTCTTGGGGGCCTCTTGGGGTGCTCCTGGGAGCTTCTCGGGGGCCTGCTCGGGCTTCCTGGGGACTTCTTGTGGGCCTCTTGGGGCCTCTTGGGAACCTCCCAGGGCTTCCTGGGAGGCTCTCCCCGTCCGGGCACGTTCTTGGGGCCGTCTTGGGGGCCTCTTGTCCGAGGCCCCCATCACTTCACTAATTTTGGGCCCTAGGGCCCACTGAGGCCCCAGGGGCCCCAGATTAGTGAAGTGATGTTTTTTTTCCGACGTAAAGACCCCGAAATTCATCACTTCATTAAACCGAGCCCAGGACGAAAGTCAGAGGCCGAATTGCTGCTGTGATGCAACATCGGTCTCGTATCTTGGGCCATCGTGGAGGCGTTTTGGGCTGTCTTGGGGTCCTCTTCGGTTGTTTTGGGGCCCTCTTGGGGGCCTCTTTGGCCGTTTTGGGGCGATCTTGCGGGGGCCTCTTGCGCCGTCTCGGAGCGGCGGGAAGTGGAAACGGCGAGATTGCCCAGCTCTTAAAGCACCCACGGAACATCAATGAACCTGGCCTCTTGGGGCCCTCTCGGGGGTGCTCTTGGGGCGTCCTGGAGGCCTCCTGGGCAGTCTGGAGGGTGTGAAGGCATTTTGGACCGATCGTTTTGCGATTGGGGACCCTCTCGGACCGTCTCGGGGGCCTCTTGGGGCACTCCCGACGGGGGAGGGATTAAAGGGAAGTGGCTTCCCTTCGACTCGATTACGGCATTGCCTGATTTTTCTCTCGCTGACAAGTTTGGGGAGGAGGGTGCAGGGAAAAGGACGACGGAGACGACGGAGACGACGACTGACGCAGACGACGACTCGAACAGACGAGCCCCTCACGCACGCCGACAGATCGCTTCTCATCCATCCCTCCTCTCCTCCTCTTCATTCCCATCCCTCCTCCCTCCTCATCCATGGCTGCCTCCTCCCTCCCCCTCCTCGTGCCCCCTCCTTCGCCCTCCACCTCCTCCCCCACCCGGGGGGTGGCGACAACGGCAACGACAACGAGCTCCTCGGGCCCTTCCACCTCGTCCTCTTTCCTCTCCAACCCCTCTTCGTCCTCCCTCCGCGTGGCAGTGCTTGACAGTGAGGCCACCAGAGGCATGGACGTGAACATAACGTTGTGAATGCGGCATCTCGAAGAGGTTTCATATTCAGAATAGTCTCATTTGCGACGGCGATCGGCATTCTATGTGTGTATATATATATACGTATAGTAACCAGCGTGTGCGCACGACAGCGTCTCTCGACTCGAGCAATGGATGCTGTGCACTATACGTTGGGTAATCGATGTTGTGCAATGTATGTCGTGGAATACATGTGGTGGAAGCTATGTTGGGCAGTATATGGTGCGCAACATGTGTGGTGCAACCAATGTTGTGCAAGTAATTATGTTCACAGTGAGTTGCGCAATCCACTGCCCGCGCAAGCATCCCACCCACCCGCCCGCATCTTTGACAGAACCCATGCGGTGGTGATTGCGATGAGTGCCTGGAGTCGGCTGGCGCATCTCTGCGGCCGCGCTGGTCCGCGCATGCTCGCGCGCGCAGCGGCCAGCTTGTTTGGCGCTACCGACGCGGTCGCGGTGGCGCTGACCGCTGGGCACATCCCAGCGGGCACTTCAGTGCGAGTCGGCGACTTGGGCGGGCGTGGTATCATGGCACCGTCGACAAAGGTAGACACGATGATGGTAGTAGCGGTGTTGTTGACGATGGTGACAGCGGCGACGGCACGGCTAGTGACGGCGCCGATGCTGATCACGCCGACGACGAGGACGGCGTCCTCGCGTCGGTGATGTAGGTTTTCGAGGGAGTCCGACGTGCGCGCGCGGTCGACGCGCGAGAATGGCCCTCATGGTGTTATTATTTGGCGCGGATCGTGCCCCCCCGGCACTCGCGCAAGGGCGTCCGAATGACTTCGGCGTGCGGCGCGACTGACTCGCTTGGCAGAGTTCATTTTTCTTGGAAATTGGCAAAAGCGCGAGCGCGTTTCTCTGACACCTATGTTGCGAAACCGATATATATATAAATATAGATATAGATATAGATATAGATATAGGTGTGTTTTTGACATTCGATCTTGATTTCCTTACGAAGCACAGTTTTTTCGTTAGGATTTCGGCATGGGCGCGCGGCAACGCGCGCGCATGTGTGTGTGTGTGTGTGTGTGCGCGTCGTTACATTTTTGGCAAGGGATTGTTCCCCAATCAGAGCTTGCCTCTATAGGGGTCCTAGCGGACTAAAGGGTTAGGTAGTCTGTGCCGCCGATTGCCCGGGTGGCCGGGGCCGGGTGCCCGGGTGCCCGGGGGTGCCCGGGGGTGCCCGGGTGCCCAGGTGTGTGGCCGATTTCGGTGGCCGGGGCCGGGTGCCCCGGGGTGCCCGGGGGTGCCCGGGGGTGCCCGGGGGTGCCCGGGGGTGCCCGGGGGTGCCCGGGTGCCCGGGTGCCCAGGGGTGCCCGGGTGCCCGGGGTGCCCAGAAGTGCCCGGGGGTGCCTAGCCTAATAGCCCTATATCCCTATAGCCCAATAGCCCAATCGCCCTATGTGTGCCCAGGTGTGTGGCCGATTTCGGTGGCCGGGGCCGGGTGCCCGGGTGCCCGGGGGTGCCCGGGGGTGCCCGGGTGCCCAGGGGTGCCCGGGTGCCCGGGGTGCCCAGAAGTGCCCGGGGGTGCCTAGCCTAATAGCCCTATATCCCTATAGCCCAATAGCCCAATCGCCTTATATCTCCATAGCACTATAATCTTATAGCCCTATAGCCGTACAGCCCTATAGCCCAATAGCCCAATAGCCCAATAGCCCCATAGCCCCATAGCCCTATATCCCTATAGCCCTATAGCCCTATAGCCCTATAGCCCTATAGCCCTATAGCCCTATAGCCCTATAGCCCTATGATCCTAACGCCCTATAGCCGTATATAGCCCTGTAGCCTTATAGCCCTATAGCCCGAATAGTGTAAACGGTTCCGCACGCTCTCCCTTCGACGCCGGCTGCATTTTCTCTGAAAGCGAGGCTCCCGCCCGAGCGTTGCCTTGAGCCTAACTGTGGGCCCCTGAAGGGCCCAGCTGCGACGACAACAGCTCCCGCTCGATACATCCTCACAATTTACCCCGAGGCACCCTGGCCAGAGAGGCCCCCGAACTCAGGAACGGCGTTCTCGCTCGAGGCTTCTTCGCAATTCAATCAAGCTGGCGGAGGCCCAGCCACGAAGAGAAGGGCTCCTGCTCGATATCCCCTCACGAGTTACTCCGGGAGCCCCTGGCCAAGAAGGCCCCCGAACTCAGGAACGGCGCTCTCGTTCGAGACCCTCCCGTACTTCCGGCATGTTGGCGGGGGCCCGAACAGGGTTCCTATTGATATTCCTCCACAGGTATCCCGAGAGCCCTTGGCCAGAGAGGCCCCCGAACTCAGGAACGGCGCTCTCGCTCGAGACTTTTTCGAACTTCAGTCAGTGGCCGAAAAAAAGAGAGTCCCCCGAAACGCGGTGCAATCGAAGACGAAGTGGGGGTGTATCGAGGGTTGTGGTATACGGAATGCAAGACACGCGTGCCAGTAAGAGCGAACAGTCTTAATCTCATTGTTGTTGTTGTGGTTGTAGTTGTGATTGTTGTTGAATATTCATTTCTAAAGAATAACTGTTGCTGATCTCCTGAAGCGGTTCCGCGCGCTCTCGCCTCGACGCCGGCTGCATTTTCTTTGAAAACGAGGCTCCCACTCGAGCGTTGGCTTGAGCCTACATGTGGGCCCTTGGAGGTCCAGTTGCGACAACAACGGCCCCCGCTCGATATTTCCTGAGAGTTTACCCCGAGACACCCTGGCCAGAGAGGCCCCCGAATTCAAGAACGGCGCTCTCGCTCGAGACTTCCTTGCGATTCAATCAAGTTGGAGGAGGCCCAGTCACGACGATGAGGGCTTCTGCTCGATATTTTCCCACGAGTTACTCCGAGAGCCCCTGGCCAAGAAGGCCCCCGAACTCAGGAACGGCGCTTTCGAGCCAGATTTTCCGGTAATTCAGGCAAGTTGGTGGAGGCCCGAACACGGCGACAAGGGCTCCAGTTCGATATTTCTCGATTGGTATTCCGAGAGCTCCTGGCCATAGACCATAGAGGCTACCGAATTCAGGAACGGCGCTCTAGCTCGAGACTTCTTCGCACTTCACTCAGTGGCCGACAAGGAAGATATTCCCCCCGAAGCGGGGTGCAATCGAAGACGAAGTGGGCGGGTATCGAGGGTTGGGGTATACGGAATGCAAGACACGCGTGCCAGTAAGAGCGAACAGTCTTAAACAACTTGTAGTAGTAGTAGTAGTAGTAGTAGTAGTAGTAGTCGTAGTAGTAGTAGTAGTAGTAGTAGTAGTAGTAGTAGTAGTAGTCGTAGTAGTAGTCGTAGTAGTAGTAGTAGTAGTAGTAGTAGTAGTAGTAGTAGTAGTAGTAGTAGTAGTAGTAGTAGTAGTGAGGTAGTCAGTAGTCTAAGTAGTCGTAGTAGGATAGTAGTATAGTAGTACGTAGTAGTAGTAGTAGTAGTAAGTAGTAGTACCGTAGTAGTCAGTAGTCGTAGTCGTAGTCGTAGTCGTAGTCGTACGTAGTAGTAGTAGTAGTAATAGTATAGTAGTAGTATTAGTAGTAGTAGTAGTCGTAGTCGTATTAGTAGTAGGTACTGACCGTATTAATAGTCAATAGTATAGTAGTAGTAGTTAGTGTATAGTAGTCAAGTAGTTAGTAATATGTATTAGTAGTACGTAGTAGTAGTAGTAGTAGTAGTATAAGTAGTAGTAGTAGTGGCTAGTAGTAGTCGTAGTAGTAGTTAGTATGTAGTAGTATAGTAGTGTAGTAGTATAGTAGTAGTAGTAGTAGTCAGTAAGTAGTAGTAGTAGTTATCAGGTAACCGAAAGTAGTAATAGTAGTAGTATTATTACTTAGTTGTCTGCGGAATATGTAATATGGTAGTCGTGCGCCGTAGTACGTATTGGAGTAGTAGTAGTAGTAGTCGTAGTAGTAAGTAGTATTTGGTTGATTGTTGTTGTTGTTGTTGTCTGTTGTTGTTTGTTGTTGTTGTTG
>CAUYUJ010022650.1:12500-37500 GCA_963575745.1 Prorocentrum cordatum | reverse complement strand
TGGGATTTCCTCCCATGGCGTCCTTGCGCCGCGCTGGAGTCCTGTTCACCGTGGGGTCGCGGCATGGTCTGGCACGGCGCTAACTCCGATGCTGACTTTCGATATTTTTGCAGGCGGTGGTGGTGTACAGTCGGACCGAGATAGAGCTTCGAGGTCGCTTCGGGGAGGGTGCCCTCAGGTTCTTCGTGTTTTCTTGATGCTGGCCGCGCCACGCGCCCCTGGGAACGACCCGTTCCCCTGAGCGGCCCTGGCTCGCTTCCTCCTCCTTGCGGCCGTCGCTTCGCTGTCTTCTCCTCCCTTCCTGCATGGTGGCACGATTCGCTGAACGGCAGCCCCGTTTCGCTTCCTCGCCGCCTCGGTGACTCTGCCTAGCCGCCGACGTAACAACTCTCTTGGATGTGCTTGTGCATCCTGGGGTAGGGTTGTGGAGGACGATCGATGGAGAGGAAGCATGTCGCCAACTAATTTCCAGATGTCCAAAACATGTTTCAAACATGTTTGAATTGTGTGAAAAAACATGTTTGAAATATTACTAGGACATGTTTTGCACATATTGAAGTCATTTTTGATTCAATGATAGGATTGTTAGGGTGTCCATTGTCGTGGCATCCACAAGGGTAGGGTACCCTGGGATGCTCTGTGTGCGGAGGGCTTCCTCTTCTCGAGGGATGCTTTGCTGGCCCGGGCTCGACTACACCGCCCGTCTCAGGAGCTTTAAGTCGGGCCTGTCCGCTTTCAGGGGGAATATTCAAAAATAGTCAAACAATAGTCGGGGGATGATTTTTTGACTATTTTTGATCATTTGGGGGCATTCTTTGAGTATTCTTTATTTTTCGCCCAAAATCACTCTATAGGGGGACACGCCCGACTTAACAGGAGCTGCGGCGCCGCAAGGGCGGCGGTGCGACCACCGCCGGCGGCGAGGGCGGCGACGCCAACGAGGATGCCGGGGCGAGGAATCCCTTGTGAACGTTGCCTTATTCGGCGTTCAGGGGCAACGGTTGGGGGGACAGGTATAGGGGGGGACGCATCGACCCCCAATCCGCCCATTGATCGCCGGCAGGGGCCCGATCGCCCCAAGCTGCCCAGGGAGGTGCGGATTCACGATCGGAGGCTCATCGCCGACCTATCGGCGATGTATCGCCGATCCCCCACAATGCCAGTCCCCCCCTCTCGTTGCTCTTCAGGCGTTTGGACCTGGGGCAGAAGGGGGAAGGGCGGGGGTGGGGTGGTTTGGCCCCGAGCCTCTGCTTCGTGCGACTGTTGTACGGGGGGGGGATCTTCACGTGCTTGAGACTGGCGCCCCAAAACAGCCAAGATCTCCTCCATTGGGGGGGGAGGGGGTGCGAGGGCCTGCGCCGATCGGCAGAGCAAGGCACAAGATGGCGACCGCTGTGGTGGCGGGTACTTCTCCTCCTCTCGAACAAACTCACCGGGCGCGCTCCACTGCGCGCAACGTGCCTGCTCGCAGACGGCTGAGACAAACATGTCTTCCTCTGTGCCATGCATCGTGCAGCCCCCGCGGTGGATCGAGGCCATTTGCGAGCAGTTCTTTTGCGAGTCGTGGAACGCGCTGGTCTAATCGGCAGCGCACGTGCGTCAGCTTTCGATGGTCCGCGCGGGTTTCTCGGGTCGCGCTGGCCTCCCCGGGCGGCGCCTCCGGCGCTATCCTCGGCGTGCCCCGCGGGCCGGGGGAGGGGGTCCAGCGCCAGCCCAAGCAGTCCGTACCTTCCAATCCTCCTCCTCGTCCTCCTCCTCCTCCTCTTCATTTTTCTCCTCCTCCTCCTCCTCCTCCTCTTCCTCCTCCCTCCTCGTCGTCCTTTCTCCTCCTCGCAGTCCTCCCTCCTCGCTGTCCTCCCTCCTCCTCCTCCTGCTCCTGTTCCTCCCAGGTGGCCCGATCCCCGCGAACGATTCAGAGCCACCTCCCGCGCCCCGAGGTTCTCACGATTCGCAAGGGCCCCCTCTCGCCTGGCAGCCATGGCGGCGGTGTGCCCGAAGGCGTCATGAACGCCTCCACGGGGCTGCTGCGGATCGTCGGGTACAATCCATGTGCAGCCTTTCGAGTTTCTCGCGTAGCAGATACTGTTGCAGAGCATCCGTCTCACGACATCATAGTATTTTGGGGTACCCAGCAGCGCATCACGGGCGAACTTGTCGAACCCGAGCTTCTTGTCGATGAGTTTCGGTGTTGCAAGTTTGGGTATCGAAGAGGCCCCTGGCCACCCCATCCTGCGGCATCAGCATTCTAATGCAACATGAGTCTTCGCCATTCTGTCAAACGTATTCTTCCAGTTCCCAAGCAACTGTGGGGCAGAGCAGGTTTCATTCTTACTCGCCAGCAAGTAGGTTTTTGGCATCAGTGGTCTGTGTTTCCCGCCGCGTGTTTCTAAAACGGGCCAGAATCATGCATGCGACAAAACAGTGACCGCCCTCGTCTCCTGGCTCCAGCATGCCCGAGTTATTAGACATTAAACGTGCCATTCCGTTGTTGTATATGGATTTAAGTGGAGGTTCTGTGTATTCTGAAGATGACATCGTTGCTGGGCCGCGCGGCATAGGCAACGCGTCGCTGGCCTCTGCAGCGGGGCGACCAGTGCTCAGTGCATGGGGTTTGTGTGCTGCCAACACGTTCTTCCTCGACCCCGCTTCCTTCGTCGGAGAGAAAGAGTCATCTTGACCATGTCGTTGTCCCTCGCGCTCTTCTTCCTGCTGTAGAGTCCTGATCAGTACACTCGCGCAGCGCACGCAGATTGCAGCTACATCAGACTGTCTCTGCACGAGACCATCGGCCTGTCGTGTTCGTTGAGCACGTCGTTGCTGCTGCTTCTCCGCTTCCAGCGCGAGCTGCAAGCCCAAATCGAGACGCCACGCGTGAGTGCGTGCAGGTTGGATACAAGCGCGAGGAATTCATCAGAGTGGTTAGTGACAAGGTGGAGGAGGTGATGGAGGAGTACGAGAAGATGAAGGAGGAGGGGGGATTGACGACATGAATACAACGTTCATGCACGTACTCAACAGCGCCGCACGAGAGGTTTTTACCCCGTCCCCGTTGTGCACTGAGGAGGGATAGAGAGAGAAAGAGAGAGAGAGAGAGAGAGAGAGAGAGAGAAAGAGAGAGAGAGAGAGAGAGAGAGAAACTCGAGAGAGAGACAGAGAGAGAGAGAGAGAGAGAGAGAGAGAGAGAAAGAGACAGAGAGCGAGAGAGAGAAAGAGAGAGATAGGGAGAGAGACGAGAGCTCAGTTATTAGGAGGACTGCGAACGCAGCGACGACAACTTAGAGAACTGCTAGGACGGGCCGAAGCTAAAGGATTCTGCCAGCGTGTCACCAACAACATTAAATATCTCAGTCGCCGGCTTCGAGACGCAGCTCGAAGACACTGGGGGGAAGTTCGTGCCCGCAGGATCGAAGAGCTGAAACTAGCGCTTGCTCAGAGTAATCTTCATTTGGCGCACAAGTTGTCTAGACTGATCGCAGGCAAAGGACGAGGCCCACGTGAGCGACAGTTTCGAGTGCTGCCTCAGTCCTCTGCTTGCGCTGCCATGTGGACAGACAGAATGAAGCAGCCAGCAGCCTCTGGGTGTTGTTCTGCGACTGAGACGCCCCTGGGATCGATCTCTCACGAAGTTCGAGGATTGGGCAGGTCTCCCAGAGAAGATCTAGAAGCTGTTGTTGTGGCCATGGAAGACTACGGCGCCATGTCCAAGAGGGTTTGGAAACTCAGGTTCTGGTGGGCGTGGCCAGTTGCCAGAATGGGCCTGCCCCCCCGAGCTGCTGCGTCTACTTTTTCACCCCGCCCGGGTCAACGATCGGCGACCCAGAGCTCGCGCAGGGCTAGGCCTGTGTGACATCGAGCTGCCAGAGAATCGCCCCGCCGAGTTATTGAAGAAGTTGCTGTGTGTATGCAGGCGCTGGAGGCGCGCGCCTGCGGCCTGGCATGCCGCGCGAGCGGCGCGTTTCCCTCATGTTGCCAAGGTCGACTGCGCTGGCGACCGGATTATCGTGGTTCTGTGCGCCTTGGGTCGGGACTAGAGTGCTGGGGCGCCCTGCCGAGGAGTCAAGTCCTGGCCCCGTCCCGGTTGGGCGTCGACGGGGGGGAACAGCCATGGCAGTCCAGATCATCAGCAGCCTTCGTATGCAGAAATGCAGAGTTTCTCACCTGCTGAGGTGCCACGATGCCTCCAACGCGTTCTTCTCTTCGAAAAACTCCGCTGTGCTCGAGGCAGCTGAGTCTATTCATCCCGAAGGGGGGATGTATATCTAGTTGGATTTTCAAGATGGGAGAGGAGTCGGGGCGTTTTCGACCAGGGGCCGGAGTTTGCCGTGGAGATGCTGGGGCCGCGCTTCTGTTAGTTCGACCGTTCTCGTAGCCAGTGCTACAGAGAGTGGCTTGTCAGTTTTGCGCCCGCGGATGGCGCGTTGCCGTCGAGGCGCGCCTGCCGTGGGGCGAGCGCGTCGCCGATATCAGGCAAGTTGCGCTCGAGCTATATCCAGCGGGATTTGGGAGGTGGGGGCGTCGCAGAATAGTTCTAAGCAAGAAAACGTTGTGCTTCTTGCTGGACGCGGAGCGCGCGACATCGCCCGCTTCCTCCACCGTGGAGGTATCGCATAAGTTGCTTGAGCTCGTCGCCATCGCGTGCTCTATCTTGGCGGCCACCTCTCTTCCGCGTTGTCGCCTGCTCCGGAGGTGGGCGACAGGCATGTCTCACTGCGTGTCAGCTGTTATTCCATGGGCAGCTTCTGGTTTTCGCCCGCGCCTTGGATGCGCGAGGTAAGTCTCGTCAAAGGGCTACATGTTACTATTGCGGTTTCTGGGATGGCAATTTGGGCTAAAGCCGAGGGGCCACATGCTCCGCGAGACTTTCGAATCCTGGAAACATTTATCGCGCGCAGGTGCAGGGCCATCTTGGAAGGTGCCTGCTCTTTGGCGTCGGGGCATGCCAAGTCTCCCACCTCCCACGGGGCCCTCCAGAAGTTCGGAGTGGGGCCCCTCTTCTTGGAGCCTTGACTATGGGCTTAGGTGGTGCCGGGGGCTCAGCAAGGCCAAAGAGTTCCATGGGCAGTTCTGGGCAGCAGTGCTAGGCTTTATGGCAGTAGATGGTGATGCACTGGTTAATGGGCTTGTACCTCCGCAGGGGCGCCCGTGGGCACTTCAACTGCAGCGAGATATCGGCTTCCTCGGAAACATAGAGCCCTGCCAGAAGCTGCTGCTTCAGGCAGGCGACCGCCTCGACTACGTGCTTTCGATCATGATTTATGCCGGGGGTTTGAGTTGAGGGCGAGTTGAGGGCGAATTTGTAGCTCCCGTCTGCCGCCAGCGCAGCCCGTCAGGCCGACGGGGTCGAAGGAGGCTTTGTCCGCCGAGAATATTTGGACGATGGCGCGCAATGCCGTGTCAGATGGTCCGCAGAAAAAAAGAGCAGCTCGTCGCCCACGTCGCGTCTGCGGAAGGTGGAACTCGCATGCGCTTTGCGTGGGGGCATGTTTCGCGATCGCACTATTGCGCAGCATCGCGCAAAGACGAGCCTGGTCAGACAGTATTGCTCTCGCAGTCGTGGCAAGTGTGAAGCAGAAGTGCTCGAGTTCAGCAGGCGGACGTGCAATCTATGTGATGGAGAGTTTGAATCCGTGGGCGCTTTTCTCCAGAATCTGTTTGCGCATCTCACCGCTCACTTGCAGCCCGCCTACCACCGTTGTCTCCGTGGAGGCCGCGGGGCCCGCCTCGGGGCTGGTGCGACTACGCGCCGAGAGTTTATTGCAGGAACCAGCAGGGCCAGCGCAGAAGCAGCCCAAGACGGGGGAGGAGAGGGAGCTCATCGACGACGTCTCGTCGATTGGGGAGGCACCCAGAAAGAACGACAATGACCCGGCGAGGGGCGCCCTGCTGGTGCAGCTCGAGGCCAGGGTCAGGAGCCTCGAGCACGCTGCCTTCAGCACCGCGTTCATAGCCAGGAAGTCCCCCGCGATCGAGGCCATCGACGACTCGTTCCAGGACTGCCCCGAGCAGCGCAAGAGCGACCAGAGCAAAGGCCAGGGGCCCGCGGGCCCCGCGTCCCCAGCCCTTTTCGCAATTCTAGCCGTTATCGTCAGCTTCAAGTTCAAGGATACTAGGGTGCAAACGGTCTCAGCAGGCTGCAGAAGGCTCGCGCTCACGATGCAGATATCTTCGCCTCTGGAGATGTCAGCGTGGGCGCGGGAGCTCGTGGTTCCCCCGACATACGGCAAGCCGAACGTGGATCAGAAGTCTCGCAGTGCGTTCGCGCTGGGCGGCAACATTCTGCCTCCGTGCGAGGACGAGGTCGCGGCATAGCTCGAACAGAAGCTACATGACGCCGTCGTGGCCAACGCCAACTACAAGGGTCTGATGGCGAGCCCGATCGTTGTCCCGTCGGAGATGCTGCAAGTTCCAGGGATCTGAATTCCAGTCGAGCAGATGATTCGCGAAACCATCAGAGGCGTGGGAGGATATGTGAAGACGAACCGAGCCCCGAGAAACAGCATGAGCTGCCAGTTGGGCGGTGGCAAGCGTCGTGGAGGCAAGAAGTGATTCTGAGTCCCTGCGGCCACGCCCCCGTGCTGGGCCTACAGCGTCAGGCCATCAGCCTGCTGCCCGCCACCGCCTCACCGCCGCCGCTCTTTTTTTTGTGCAGTGAAGCAGACAGCAGCAGCAAAATGCAGTAGTTTGCAGGTGTTGCAGGTAGCAGCATGGTTGCCGGATGGTGATCAATCGAAGGTGGCGTGTTGCAGCGTCTTTCGTGCCCCAGCCCGAGCCAGTGTTTTCAGAGCTTCAGAAGAGTATCTTGAAGGGCTTGAGAAATGAACTGGCCTCCTCCTCCTCCTCCTCCTCCTCATCATCATCCCTCCTCGCCGTCCTCTCCGCCGTCCCTCGCCGTCCTCCCTCCTCCTCCTCCTCCTCCTTCTCCTCCTCCTCCTCCTCCTCCTCCTCGTCCTCTCCTCGTCCTCCGCCCCCTCCTCGCCATCCACGGCATCGCGATCCGTTCTCCCCGGCCACGATTCCATGGATGCTAGGCGGCTTTGCGCAGATGCCCCGCGCGGAACGCATCCACGGGACTGCGTATCCACAGGATCGCGCTTCGGAGTCGAGAGCCCGAAGAGGGCATGGATCAGGGGCAACGTCAGGGGGGGGATGGGTTCAGGGGGGATGCATCGACCCCCAATCGCCCACTGATCGCCGATGTGGTTCGCTAACTCAACCCGCCCGGGGGCATGCAGTTTCGCTCTCGGGGGGCCTGTCGCCGAGTTATTCCCGATGCGTCGCCAATTCCACGTCGATGTCCCCTCGTTCTGAGCTGGCCCCGCCCCCCATGGGTACGGACATGGATGTGGTCCCCCTTTGGGCTGGTCCCCCTCAGCTCCCCTCTGGGCTGGTCCCCTCCCCCCTCTGAGCCGGTCCCTCCCCGTGCCCCCCCCCCCGCGTATATGGTTATTCGGGACGGGAAACAACCTAGGCACGAATAGTCGTCGATTTCCAGGCAGAGAATGGGCAAACGCGGGAAGTGGGGGGAAGAGGAACACCCAGAAAACATAACAAAAACATGGGGAATCCTGGGTTGGGTCCATTTGTTTGTGTGTCCCTGGGGCCCTTCAACATGTTCGTCGCTCGTGAGGGTGGGCGCTGGGCACTTCGCCACGGGGGCCGACCGCCTGCGGGAGTCGTTCCGCTCCCGGTGGGGGCTGGTGCGAAGAGGGCGCGAAGCTCCCCGCGCCTCCCGCCCTTGCGCGACGCGGCGCGCGGACGACGACGACGTCGACGACGACGGCGAGGACGACGATGACGATGATGATGCTGATGCTGATGCAGGTGATGATGATGCTGATGATGATGATGATGATGATGCTGACGATGATGATGATGATGATGATGATGATGATGATGATGATGGTGATGATGATGATGATGATGATGGTGATGGTGATGATGATGATGATGATGATGATGATGATGATGATGATAGTGGTGGTGGTGGTGGTTGCTATGATGATGGTGATGACGATGATGATGCTGATGATGATGAGGATGATTTCAGGATGATGAGGGTGGAGATGCTGATGTTGAGGATGGGAATACGGATAATGATGATGGTGATGATGATGGCGGTGGTGGTGATGATGACGATAACGATGACGACGATGACGATGACGGTGATGCTGCTGGTGTTGATGCAGATGATGATGGTGATGATGATGATGACGGCGATACTTTTGAGGGAGATGATGATGGTGATGCCGATTGTGATAATGATGATGACGATGGTAATCATGATGGTGATGATGAAGATCATAATGATGATAGTGGTGATGACGATGATGATGGTGGTGATGATTCGTATAATTATCAAGACGGTGATGATTATTGTGGTGATGATGCGGGTAAGGACTAGGATGATGGTTGTTATGATGACGATGATAATGATGATGTTGAGGATGACGATGATGGTGATGATGGTGTTGATGATGATGCAGATGGAGATGATTACGATGATGATGCTGGTGATGTGATGATGATTGTGATGCTGATGACGATGATGACGATGGTGATGGTGATCATGATGATGATGATGATGATGATGATGATGATGATGGTGATGGTGCTGATGCGTCTTATGATGATGCTGATGACAACGACGACAACGACGACGGCGATGATGATGATACCTATGACGATGGTGGTGATGACGACCAGGATGGTGAGGATGATGATCATGCCGATGATGCTGATGACGATGCTGATGACGATGATGACGGTGATAATGATGATGATGATGATGATGATGATGATGATGATGATGATGATGATGATGCTGACGATGATGATGATGATGATGATGATGATGATGATGATGATGATGATGATGATGATGATGATGATGATGGGGGTGATGATGTTGAGGATGCTAAGGATGACTGTTATCATGAAGCTGATGAGGATGGCCATCATGAGGATGGTATTTTTGATGCTCATCACGATGACAACGATGAAGACGATGCTGATGATGCTGATGATGACGCTGAGAATGAGTATGATGATGCTGATGGTTACGAGGATGATGGTGATGATGATGATGAGTATGGTAATGATGATGGGCGCGAATGATGGTGATGTTAGAATGATGCTGATGATGCTGCTGATGATACTGATCAGGGTGATCACGCTGGTGAGGATGATTATGATGATGATGACGATGATGATGAGGATGATGATGATTCTGATGCTGATGATAATGATGATGGTAGTGCTGTCGATGGTGATAGTGGCTATGATGATTGTTGTGGTGATGATGATGGCCAGTGTCATGATGATGATGCTGATGATGATGCTGATGATGCTGATGATGATGGTGTGGCTGATGATGACGCTGATGACGACATCGATGATGAGATAATGATGATCATGATGCTTACGCTGATGATGATGATGATGATGATGATGATGATTATGGCGATGGCGGCGATGATGCTGATGATGCTGATGCTGATGATGCTGATGATGATGAGGGTGACAAAGATGATGGTGGTGATCATTACGATGATGCTGACGAGGATGACGGCGACGATGCTGAGTGTGATGATTCTGAGGGTTTTGATGATGACGATGGTGGTGCTGATGATGCTGATGATGTCGAAGATGCTGATGAGCACGATGGTGATTATGAGGATGATGCGGATGGGGGTGATGATTATGCTGGTGTTAATGATGACGGTAATGCTGTCGGTGGTGGTGATGAAGATGATGGTGTTGACGACGATGATGATGATGATGATGATGATGATGAAGGTAATGATGATGATACTGATGATGATGATGATGTCTATGGTGTTGACGATGTCGATGCTGATGATTCTGATGATCATGATGATGATGGCGACGATCATGATGATGATGATGAGGATGACGCGACTGATGTTGATGGTGATGATGACGGCGATGATGCTGCTTAAGGTTGGGATGATGATGAGGATGAGGACGAGAATGATGGTGTTAGTGATGATGATGAGGCTGTTGAGGATGATGATTATGAGGATGAGGACGAGGATGAGGGTGAGGACGATAATCGTGGTTGTGGTGATGATGATGATGATGATGGTGGTGATGATCATGATGATGTTGATGATGATGATCATGATGGTGATGAAAATCATGCTGACGACGATGATACTGATGATGATGATGATGATGACGTTGACGATGACAATGGTGAGGATGAGAAAGATGATGGTGGAGATGATGATGATGATGATGATGATGACGATGATGCTGATGACGCCGATGATGATAACGATGGTTGTCATGATGCTGAGGCCGATGATGTGAATGATGACCCTGGTGATCATGATGCGGATGTTGGGAATGACGACGACGATGTTGCTGATAGGGGTGAGAGTGATGATGATGATTTGGATAATGATGATGATGATGGAGATGGTGATGATGATGCTGCTGATGGCGATGATGATGATGATGACGATGATGATGCTAATTATGATGATGATGCTGGAATGATGCTGTTGATGGTGGTGATGATGATGGTGATGATACTGACTGCCGTTGCGGTGATGATGATGATGACATTGTCAATGATGTTTATGTTGCGGCTGCTGCTGATGATGATGATGATGGTGGCGATGATGTTGACGATGACGAGGGCGATGCTGATGCTGCTGATGCTGGTGATGATACTGCTGCCAATGATGATGACGACGATGATGATCATCATGTGGATAAGGGCGATTCTGCTGACGGTGGTGATAATGATTTTGACCACGATGATGATGTTGATGACAATGATGAGGGTAATGAAGAGGTTGGTGGGGATGATGATGAGACTGACTATGAGTCTGATGATGCTGGTTGCGATGATGAGGATGGTGAGGAGCACGACATTGATGATGTCGATGATGATCTGAGGATGATGCTTACGATGCTGATGTCGGTGGTGATGATGCTGATGATGAGGATCAGGATGGGGATGGAGATGACAGTGATGCTGATTGTGATAATGCTGAGGATGCTGCTGATGATGGTGATGATAATGATGAGGATGATGCTGATGCTGAGACTGCTGATGGTGGTGATGATGCAAGGCTGTTGAGGATGACGATCATGATGATGATGATGACGATGTCGATGATCATGATGATGCTGAGGATGATGATGATCATGAGGATGCGTATCATGATGATGCTGATGTTGCTGATCAGGATGATGAGGATGAGGATACGGACGATGATACTACGGATGTTTGCGATGATGATGATAAGGATGCTGATGACGATGGTGTTGGTGGTGATGACGATGAGGATAGGGTTTATAATGATGATGGTGGTGATCATGATGAGGCTGTTGCGGAGTACGATGATGGGACGTTCACGATGTTGACGATGATGTCAATGATTACGATGACGATGGCGATGATGATGCTGATGGTTATAATGAAACTGAGAGTGGCAATACCGGTGGTTGTGATTATGATAGCGACGATGATGATGATCGTGATGAAGGTGATGTTTATCAGGATGGGGATGATACTCATCATGCTGGTCATGCTTATGAGGATGGTGTGGATGTGGGTGATGATGATGATGATGATTCTGATTGGTCTCGTGGTGCAGCTCATAAGGATTGGTAGGATGATGCTGACGATGTTGGGGATGAGGATGATGATGGTGACGATGATGCGGGTGGTGGTGGTGGTGATGATGAGGACGAGGATGATACTGAGGACGATGATGATGTTGATGAGTATGATGGGTGTTGATGGTGATGCTGATGATCATCAAGAGGATGATGAGAAGGATGACGATGATGGTTGTGATGATGATGCTGACGATGACGATGATGCTGACAATGATGGTGGTGATGATGATGACGATGGAGATGAAGATACGGCTGAGGACAAGGAGAGGATGCGGATGATGATGCTGATGATGGTGACGATGATGATGATGATGATGATGATGATGATGATGGTGGTGGTGGTGGTGATGATGATGCTGCTAGTTCTGACCATGATAGTGGTGGTGATTATGATGAGGATGAGGATGACGATGACGATGTGGATGATGATGATGACGGCGCTGACGGTGATGACGATGATGATGACGATCATCATGTCGATGATGATGATGAGTACGAGGATGATGAGGATGATGAGGATGGTGATAGTGATGCTGATGAAGACGACGATGATAATGATTATGAATGTGGTGATGATGTTGAGGACGAGGATCATAATGCTGTTGGTGGTGACGATGATCAGGATTTTGAGATCTGCGATGATGATGCGGATGATGATGCTCATGCGTTAGGAGAGGGCTGTTGACGATGACGAGGTTGATGATGATGACGATACGGTGATGATGATGAATATTCAGATGATGGGGGTGCTGCTGATGATGGGGGTGCTGCTGATGAATATTGTGATGCAAATTTAATGATGATTATGTCGATGATGAGGATGATGCTCACGGCGACGATGATTTATGCTGATTTTGTTGATGATGCTGTGGAGGATGTGGATGATACTGGTGATACTGGTGATGATGATGATGATGCTGATGAGGATGTTGAGGATAATAATGATGACGATGCTGATGATGAGGATGATGATGATGATGATGATGCTGATGATTGTGGTAGTGATGGTGAGGATGAGGATGATGATGGTACTACTGATGCTGAGGATGCTGATGATGACTATGACGCTGATGGTGATGATGATGATGATGATGATCATGATTATGACCATGCCTATTATTATGATGTCAATGATGATGCTGCTGATGATGATGCCGATGCTGATACTGATGTTGGTGGTGGTGATGCTGATGATGAGGATGATGATGATGATGCTGATGACGATGGCGGTGGTGGTGATGGCGATGATGTTGATGGTGACGTTGACGGTGACGATTATGATGATGTTGGTGGTGGTGGTGGCAATGATGCTGACGACGATAGTGCTGGTGATGCTGATGATGAGTCTGAGGATGAGACAGCTGATGGTAGTCATGATGATGAGGATGATGAGGGTGATCATGTTAATGCTGATGATGATGGTGGTGATGATGATGATGGTGGTGATGATGATGATGGTGGTGATGATGGTGAAGACGATGTCGAATAAGATGATGATGCTGCTGATGGTGGTGATGATGAAACTGATGTTGATGGTGATGGTGATGCTGACGCTGCTGATGATAATGGTGATGACGATTGTGGTGATGATGCTGACGATGATGATACTGACGACGGCGATGATGATGAGGGTGATGATGCGAAGGATGGTTCTGGTGGGGACGATGAGGATGTTGAGGGTGACGATGCTGAGGCTGAGGTTGAGGATGAAGATGAGATGATGGTGCTGATGTTGCTGATCATGGCGATGATCAGTTTGATGACGATGATACTGACCGCGACGATGATGCCGATGATGCTTAATTTGATGATGATGATGATGATGGTGGTGGTGGTGGTGGTGATGATGGGGAGGAGGATGATGCGTATGATGATACTGATAATGGTGAGGATGACGACGGTGATGATGATGCTGATGATGATGATGCCGACGACGATGATGATGATGATGGTGATCATGAGGATGAGGATCAGGCTGATGCTGATGCTGATGACGATCATCATTTTTTTGCTGGTAATGGTGATGATGGCGCTGATGATGATGATGCTGGTGATGATGGTGAGGATTTGCATGATAATGATGCTGTTGGTGATGACGATGAGGATGTTGAGGATGTTGACGATGACGATGCCGATGATGATGATGATGATGATGAGGATGATGGTGATAATAACGATCACGATGATGCTGCTGCTGATGATGATTACGGTGCCGACGCTGATGACGATGCCGATGATGATTGTGATGACGTTGTCGCCTTTTCATTTCGGTTTTCATTTTCATGTTGGGGATTGTGCATGGTGATGATGATGCCTCCCATGATGATTGCAGTGTTGTTCTATTCTCATTCGGCAGAGGGTGATGCTGCTGATGATGACGATGATGCTGATGGTGATGATGATCACGGAGACGGTGATGATGATCACGACGATGGTCATGAAGATGGTTATGATGATGGTCATGATGATGATGATGATGATGATGATGATGATGATGATGACGAGGATGATGACATTGAGAATGTCGATGACGATGACGACGATGATAATGATGATGATGATGATGTGGATGATGATGATGATGATGATGATGAAGAAGATGATGATGATGGGGATAATGATGATGATGATGATGCTGATGATGATGATGATCATCATGATGATGGGGATGATGATGATGATGATGATGATGATGATGATGATGATGATGATGATGATGATGATGATGACGATGATGATGATGCTGATGATGATGATGATGATGATGATGATGATGATGATGATGATGATAATGGGCATGAGCATGAGCATGAGCGTGAACATCATGATGACGACCGCGAAAGTGACGTGACGACTACGACGACGACGGTCACGGTGACGGCGATGCCGACGACGGTGACGACGACGACCACGACGACGACGACGACGATGGTGACGACGTTCACGGTGACGGTGACGTCGACGACGGTGACGACGACACTGACGACGACACTGACGACGACGATGATGATGATTATTATGATGATGATGCGGATGGTGGTGGTGGTGATGATGATGATGATGATGATGATGCTGATGCTGATGCTGATGCTGATGATGATGATGATGATGATGATGATGATGATGATGATGATGATGATGATGATGATGATGATGATCCCGCTCTCCCAAAGTGGGTCGCAGTAGTCCCGGAGCTTCCTTGCTCCTCCCTCCTCTCTCCTCCGTCACAGTCGGGAGTGTGAGAGCGGAATGCAGTTTCAGCAGCAAGTGCGTCTCGGAAGTAGTTGCACCCCATGATGCCGCTATGTGCTATTGAGGGCCGGCCCCACATAGGGGACGAAAAAGAGCCAGCTGTGGCAACGGTGCCGACTGGCGCTCTGCTGTACGTATCTCCCTGTATCTCCCTCCTCCCTCCTCTTCGATAGTAAATCGTGGGAGCCTTGGATACCGTTGTAATTCCGTCTTTAGACTGCGTAAGCGTCGATCAATGTCCGGTCGATTAGCGATTGACGTCGAATAGCGTCGACTTAGCGTCGACTTAGCGTCGACTTAGCGTCGATTAGCGTCGCTTCGCAAGAGCTGCCAATATGGCATGGGAGACTCCCATGGGTTGCCACCGAACTTCCCCCTCCTCTCTCCGCCTCCCCCGCAGACAGATGAGCGACGAAACGAATGGGGTCGTCTTCGCCGACCTTGGCGCGCAAGCTGCCTCCGTAAGGTCGCGCGTCAGCGCCCCCGTTTTCAGTGCAGCGCCCGTTTTCAGTGCAGCGTGCCGCGCTGGCGGCCCACGTGAGCCACCGCGTGAGGTCGCCACAGTCGGGGTTGATTGGAGAGGACACGCGAGAGGACACGAGACCCTTCCGAGGGCCACGTTGCCACATAATGTACGAAGGCACGGGGCGCGAAGCTCAGGACACGAGGGTACCCTCGATTTGGCAGGGTCGACTTACTAATCCAAGGACCGACCACAACGCGGTTTAGCTTGGTTTGTGCCCTTGTTCCCAACCATCCTGTGGTGTTGGGTCCTCGTTTTGAAGAGACGGTGCCCCGCGTCTCCTCTCCTCTCCTCCTCCTCCTCTTCCCTGCGTTTCACCCACCCAGTACAGCGTTTCGTAGCCCCATAGGAGCTCCACCGAAGGCCCCAGTACCCGCGCCCGCATGCGTCACCCACACCTAATTCGGCACACCCCTCACACGTTTCGTGGCCCCATAGGGAGCTCCACCGAAGGCCCCAGTGCCCGCGCCCGCATGCGTCACCCACACCCATTTCGGCACACCCCTCACACGTTTCGTGGCTCCATAGGGAGCTCCACCGAAGGCCCCAGTGCCCGCGCCCGCATGCGTCACCCACACCCATTTCGGCACACCCCTCACACGTTTCGTGGCTCCATAGGGAGCTCCACCGAAGGCCCCAGTGCCCGCGCCCGCATGCGTCACCCACACCCATTTCGGCACACCCCTCACACGTTTCGTGGCTCCATAGGGAGCTCCACCGAAGGCCCCAGTGCCCGCGCCCGCATGCGTCACCCACACCCATTTCGGCACACCCCTCACACGTTTCGTGGCTCCATAGGGAGCTCCGCCGAAGGCCCCAGTGCCCGCGCCCGCATGCGTCACCCACACCCATTTCGGCACACCCCTCACACGTTTCGTGGCTCCATAGGGAGCTCCACCGAAGGCCCCAGTGCCCGCGCCCGCATGCGTCACCCACACCCAATTCGGCACACCCCTCACACCCCTCACACGTTTCGTGGCTCCATAGGGAGCTCCACCGAAGGCCCCAGTGCCCGCGCCCGCATGCGTCACCCACACCCAATTCGGCACACCCCTCACACGTTTCGTGGCTCCATAGGGAGCTCCACCGAAGGCCCCAGTGCCCGCGCCCGCATGCGTCACCCACACCCATTTCGGCACACCCCTCACACTTTCGTGGCTCCATAGGGAGCTCCACCGAAGGCCCCAGTGCCCGCGCCCACATGCGTCACCCACACCCATTTCGGCACACCCCTCACACGTTTCGTGGCCCCATAGGGAGCTCCACCGAAGGCCCCAGTGCCCGCGCCCGCATGCGTCACCCACACCCATTTCGGCACACCCCTCACACGTTTTCGTGGCTCCATAGGGAGCTCCACCGAAGGCCCCAGTGCCCGCCGCCCGCATGCGTCCCGCACACCCATTTCGGCACACCCCTCACACGTTTCGTGGCTCCATCGGGAGCTCCACCGAAGGCCCCAGTGCCCGCGCCCGCATGCGTCAGCCACACCCATTTCGGCACGCCCCTCACGCGTTCCGTGGCCCCATAGGGAGCTCCGCCGAAGGTCCCAGTGGGTGTGCCCGCATGCGTCCCGCACACCCATTTCGGCACACCCCTCACACGTTTCGTGGCCCCATAGGGAGCTCCACCGAAGGCCCCAGTGGGTGTGCCCGCATGCGTCCCGCACACCCATTTCGGCACACCCCTCGTACGTTTCGTGGCCCCGTAGGGGGCTCCACCGAGAAGATATTCACAATTGCAGTTTTCACAATTGCATATGGTTGGGTCCTTCGCCAGGATAATTTTGTTTTCCGTTTCGTTTTTCGTTGTTGATTCGTTTCGTTTTTCGTTGTTGCTTTAAATGCCCGGTTTCGTTTTTCTTTTTCCCAACCATCCTGTGGTGTTGGGTCCTCGTTTTGAAGAGACAGCGCCCCGCGTTCACTCCTCCTCCCGCTGCCCCCTCCCTCCTCCCCCTCTTCCGTGCGTTTCACCAACCCAGTACAGCGTTTCGTAGCCCCATAGGAGCTCCACCGAAGGCCCCAGTGCCCGCGCCCGCATGCGTCACCCACACCCAATTCGGCACACCCCTCACACGTTTCGTGGCTCCATAGGGAGTTCCACCGAAGGCCCAAAGAGTTGCCCTCGCCCGCATGCGTCACCCACACCACATTTCGGCACACTGCCCTTCACCGTTCGTGCTCCATAGGGACTTCCACCAAGGGTCCCAGCCCGCGCCCGCATGCGTCAGCCAATTCATATTTCGGCACACCCCTCACACGTTTTCGTGCCTGCATAGGGAGTCTCCACCGAGGCCCAGTGCCCGCGCCCGCATGCGTCAGCCACACCCATTTCGGCACACCCCTCACACGTTTCGTGGCTCCATAGGGAGCTCCACCGAAGGCCCCAGTGGCCGCGGCCGCATGCGTCACCCACACCCCTTTCGGCACACCCCTCACACGTTTCGTGGCTCCATAGGGAGCTCCACCGAAGGCCCCAGTGGCCGCGGCCGCATGCGTCACCCACACCCATTTCGGCACACCCCTCACACGTTTCGTGTCTCCATAGGGAGCTCCACCGAAGGCCCCAGTGCCCGCGGCCGCATGCGTCACCCACAACACCCACCTGTGGCACGCCCTCAAGCGTTTCAGAATGGGATGGAGCTCCGCCGAAGGTCCCAGTTGGGTGTGCCCGCGTGGGTGTGCCCGCAGCGTCCCGCACACGGCGGCACACCTCCCATTTCTGCACAGCCCCTGCACACGTTTCTTGGCCCATAGAGGCTCCACCAAGGCCCCATTTGTGTGTGCCCGCATTCGTCCCCGCACACCCATCCCGCACACCCAATGTCGCACAACCCCTCGTACGTTTCGTTGCCCGTATGTGGCTCCCACCGAGAAGATAGTCACAATGCAGTTTTCACACTTGCATATAGTTGGGTCCTTCGCCAGGATATTTTTGTTTTCCGTTTCGTTTCGTTGTTGATATCGTTCGTTTTTCGTTGTTGCTTTAAATGCCCGGTTTCGTTTTTTTCCCAACCATCCTGTGGTGTTGGGTCCTCGTTTTGAAGAGACAGCGCCCCGCGTTCACTCCTCCTCCCGCTGCCCCCTCCCTCCTCCCCCTCTTCCGTGCGTTTCACCCACCCAGTACAGCGTTTCGTAGCCCCATAGGAGCTCCACCGAAGGCCCCAGTGCCCGCGCCCGCATGCGTCACCCACACCCAATTCGTCACAACCCCTCACACGTTCGTGGCTCCAAATAGGAGTTTCCACCGAAGCCCCAGTGCCCGCGCCCGCATGGGCTCACCCACGACCCATTTCGGCACACCCCTCACACGTTTCGTGGCTCCATAGGGAGCTCCACCGAAGGCCCCAGTGCCCTCGCCCGCATGCGTCACCCACGCCCATTTCGGCACACCACTCACACGTTTCGTGGCTCCATAGGGAGCTCCACCGAAGGCCCCAGTGCCCGCGCCCGCATGCGTCACCCACACCCATGTCGGCACACCCCTCACACGTTTCGTGGCTCCATAGGGAGCTCCACCGAAGGCCCCAGTGCCCGCGCCCGCATCGTCACCCACACCCACTTCGGCACACCCCTCACACGTTTCGTGTTTTCATAGGGAGCTCCACGAGGCCCCAGATGCCACCGCGCCCGCATGCGTCACCCACACCTTTCGCACACCCCTGCACACGTTTTCGTCGCTCCATCGGGAGCTCCACCGAAGGCCCCAGTGCCCGCGCCCGCATGCGTCACCCACACCCATTTCGGCACACCCCTCACACGTTTCGTGGCTCCATAGGGAGCTCCACCGAAGGCCCCAGTGCCCGCGCCCGCATGCGTCACCCACACCCATTTCGGCACACCCCTCACACGTTTCGTGGCTCCATAGGGAGCTCCACCGAAGGCCCCAGTGCCCGCGCCCGCATGCGTCACCCACACCCATTTCGGCACACCCCTCACACGTTTCGTGGCTGCATAGGGAGCTCCACCGAAGGCCCCAGTGCCCGCGCCCGCATGCGTCACCCACACCCATTTCGGCACACCCCTCACACGTTTCGTGGCTCCATAGGGAGCTCCACCGAAGGCCCCAGTGCCCTGCGCCCGCATGCGTCACCCACACCCATTTCGGCACACCCCTCACACGTTTCGTGGCTCCATAGGGAGCTCCACCGAAGGCCCCAGTGCCCGCGCCCGCATGCGTCACCCACACCCATTTCGGCACACCCCTCACACGTTTCGTGGCTGCATAGGGAGCTCCACCGAAGGCCCCAGTGCCCGCCGCCCGCAGCCACACCATCGGCACGTCGGCACACCCTTCACACGCTTCGGTGGCTCCATAGATCTCCACCGAAGGCCCCGTGCCTGCGCCCGCATGCGTCAGCCACACCCATTTCGGCACACCCCTCACACGTTTCGTGGCCCCATAGGGAGCTCCGCCGAAGGCCCCAGTGCCCGCGCCCGCATGCGTCAGCCACACCCATTTCGGCACGCCCTCACGCGTTCCGTGGCCCCATAGGGAGCTCCGCCGAAGGTCCCAGTGGGTGTGCCCGCATGCGTCCCGCACACCCATTTCGGCACACCCCTCACACGTTTCGTGGCCCCATAGAGAGCTCCACCGAAGGCCCCAGTGGGTGTGCCCGCATGCGTCCCGCACATCCATTTCGGCACACCCCTCGTACGTTTCGTGGCCCCGTAGGGGGCTCCACCGAGAAGATATTCACAATTGCAGTTTTCACAATCGCATATGGTTGGGTCCGTCGCCAGGATATTTTTTTTGGCACCGGCTTCGTTTTAAACGTTCGTTTTAAACGTCGGGCTTCGCTTCGCTTGTCGTTGTAAGCGCCATTCCGTTTCACACACCGTTGTGGTCGGTCCCTGCACTGACCAGTCTCGACCGTCTGCCATCTCGCGCACGACCCGTCGTCTCGTCGCTGCTCCGATGCCCCCCCCCCCCCCGCGCCTCCTCCGCCTCCTCCGCCTCCTCCGCCTCCTCCGCCTCCTCCGCCTCCTCCGCCTCCTCCGCCTCCTCCGCCTCCTCCTCCTCCTCCTCCTCCTCCGCCTCCTCCTCCTCCTCCTCCTCCCCCTCCCCTCCCCGCCCGCCTGCCGAGGAGGAGTGGCGCGCCTTCCGAGACCGCCTGCGGAGCCGCCGCGCGGAGCCCTCCGCGCAGCTGCTGGGCTGCGAGGACGTGGGCTTCGCCCCGGGCAGGGGGCGCCGCGTGCTGGCGTGCAGGCGGCGAGGGCGCCCGAGTCAAGCAGGGGCGAAACGTCCCTGGCGTCCTCCTCCGCCTCCTCCGCCTCCTCCTCCTCCTCCTCCTCCTCCTCCTCCTCCTCCTCCCCCTCCTCCCCCTCCTCCCCCTCCTCCCCCCCTCCTCCCCCTCCTCCCCCTCCTCCCCCTTCTCCCCCTCCTCCTCCTCCTCCTCCTCCTCCTCCTGGCGTCCTGGCGAAGCGTCCTGGCATCCTACAGTTGTGGAGGGCGATCAGTGGAGAGGAAGCATGCTGCCAAATCATTTCCAGATGTCCAGAACATGTCTCAAACATATTTTCAGCATGTAAAAGCAACATGTGTGAAACATGTTCAGAACATTATCCGACATTGTAAACACATTTTAAACTCAATGCTAGGACTGTTAGAGTGTCCATTGTCATGGCATCTGCAAGCCTACAGGCCTACCAAGCAATGTTCTAATAACCTTGTGCGGTTTCCACGACATGTTCTGAGAGCAGGTCTGGCCGGGACCGCCTTGTTTTAGCACATCGGGTCTACGTTCCGAGAACCTTGTTTTTGTTCCTAGAACATCTTTGGGGTTCCAAGAGCATGTCGTGGTAGGCCTACAGGAATGCCGGGACGGTCGGTCCTTGTTCAACCAAGGGCGGGGGCAGCGTTGCTGTGGATGCGGGCGCACGGCTTGGCGACGGGCCCCGCTCCCATGCAGAGTCGGCGCGCGCTGCCGCCGAAGGAGGCGGTACAGTGAGCGGCTTGAATAAGGAACACTCACTTTTCAAAAGGGGCTCGGTCGTTCCTTAGGTTTGCATGCGTTATTTACAGTTCCTTATGCGTTATTTATTATTTCTCGTTCCTTGTGCGTTATTCTTTGGGGTAAAAAAAAGAGGTTTCGTTCCTTAGTTATCGTTCCTTAGGTCAGGCCGATTCCTGTACTTGCCTCGTGCATCGGGGGTCCTCAGGAAGCTGGTGCTCTTGCGTGTGTCTCTCTTCCGGCACAGTGCGGGGAAGGGGGGGGGCGCGACGGGGGCGGGCTTCCGAGGTGGGCGGCCTCGGGACCTCTCGGGAGGGCCCAGAGCCTCCTGCGGGAGAGGGCTTGGCGGCGAGCGCGGGGAGGACGTGCGAGAGGAGAAGGCCTTCTCAGAAGGCTCGGAAGTCCCCCAGCCCTCTGAGACACTTCTTGAGCCTTCCCAGAAGACAGAAGACTTCTGAGAAGGCCGGAGGGCTTCCGAGAAGTCCCGCCGCCTGCCTCTCCCTCTCACTGTGAAGTCGACGTGCCCCTCTACAGCAGGAATGTTCAGAACTAGTCAACAAGTAGTCCGCGGACGATTTTGAACATTTTTGAATCATTTGTGAATATTTGTTTGGACTATTTTCAATTTTTCGTGCAAAATCCCCGTATAGGGGGACACGCCCGACATAATCTCACTGCCCCCCCTCGCTCGCCGCCCAAGGGCGTTCCGAGACAAGAATGCCTGCAGGTGGCCCCCCCTGCCGTCTTGGAGGGGCCCCCCAGAAGCTTAAAAAAGGCTGCTCCCCTCGGCGCCACCCCCGGTGCGTGTGCGCCAACACACGGGTGCTGGCCGGCGGTGTGCAGAGCCATTTTTGCCAGGGCTTTGTTCGTCAGTCGGCTACACGTAAGAGCGACCTTTCGCCAAAGGAACTTTCAGTGCGGGCCCAATGGGTCCCCATGATCGCCGAATGCGATGCGATAGCAGCGGCTTGCGCGTCCGGTGGTGTCCGCAAAGGGCCCCCCCTCCCTAGGGTCACTCTGGCGTGTAGCCGAATCAGACAGATGAGCGACGCAAGAAAACGGGTTCGACTGCGCCGACATTCGCGCGTAATCTGCTCGCGTAAGGGCTCGCGTGAGCGCCCTCGTCTCCACTGTGATGTGACTTGCCGCGTTGGTGGCCCGCGTGAGCCACCGCCCAAGGTCGCTACGCCATCTCGCGTAAGATTCGTTTTCGATCGTCGCTCAGGTGGGCTTACCGTGGGGAAGTGTTCTGAAGACTGCTGATGCCTATCAGAACTCGGTCCGTTCGCGGTCACCGTCGATATATTCCAGCCGTTTACTGGAGCCCAGTCCTCTGGCAAAGCTGGTTCTGAGAGGCTGGCCCTGGACGTGGCATCTGCCTGGGACCTGGGCTGCCTCGCCTACCCGCAGTTCTTCGTGGAGAAGTCGCGGGCGGAGCAGGAGGCCGACGAGCGCTGGTTCGAGTGGTGCCTCAGAGGGACGGCGTGCTTCATCGTGACGCTCGTGGCACTCTGGTTCGCCGCCCTCTCGAAGGGGCTGATGGCGCACCACAGACGGGCGGTCTCCCCTCAGCCCGCCTGAGCGGCCCGCCGCCGCCGCGCACGGCCTTCGTTGATGGGCTTGTTTTCCACCACCACCACGATAAGTTGGAGGGGGGAAGGAACTGGAGGACGAGGAGGAGGAGGAGGACGAAGAGGAGGAGGAGGAGGAGGAGGAGGAGGAGGAGGAGGAGGAGGAGGAGGAGGAGGAGGAGGAGGGGGGGAGAGGAGGAGGAGGGAGGAGGGGAGGAGGAGGAGGAGGAGGAGGAGGAGGAGGAGGAGGAGAAGGAGGAGGAGGAGGAGGACTCCCCCCCCCTCCAACTTGTGGTGGTGGTGGTGGTGGTGGTGGTGGGAACCAGGCCCACCATTCGTTTTTTCGCCCCGCCCGGGCCCCACAACAAAACGACCTCCTCCTCACAGGCTGCTCGACCCCGCGCTCCCAGGCCCTGCCGCGAAAAAACGCGGGGCTGTCAGCGAGCTTCGATGGCGTGCGAGCCGGTGCCTGCGCGCGGCACTGGCCGCTGCGACTCTGCGCACCCCCAAGGGGCGCGGCTCGCACGCGGTTATACCCCCCCCCCTCGGCCCGTGTCGGCACGCCCTGCCCGCGGGTCGTGCCCGCCCCACGGGGAGGTCCCACTGCGGCCCCCACCACGAGTCTGGTGGCCTCCTCGCGGGAGCTCCACCGAAGGCCCCAAGGGCAAAGAATCGTCCTCGATCTGCGCACCCCCTCACGCGTGTCGTGGCCCCGCAGGGAGCTCCACCGAAGGCCCCACTGTGAGAGCCCGCGTGGCGTTCCCCGCCCACCAATTTCGGGACATCGCTCACACGTTCTGCATCTCGTAGGGAGTGCAGTCTGCGTCTGCGCGCTTGCCCCGCAGCCCTCGCTCCACACGGTCCTGCGGCGCGCCATGTGGGAGGAGAGTATCGCGCCATGCGCTGCACGCATCTACGTAGGGTTGGCTCCATGGCCACGCCTCTTCTGACTACAGGTCAGCTGATCCCAGATCAGCCTGCCGATTGGCGCAGGGGCGTGTGCCATGACCCGGGTCCACGTCGAATGCCCTCCTCCTCCTCCTCCTCCTCCTCCTCCTCGTCCTCCACCTCCGCCACCTCTTTCTCCTCGTGCCGCATCCCATTCTGCGTCATCCCCCTTGTCCTCCTCCTCGTCCTCCTCTTCTCCTCCTCCTCCTCCTCCTCGCCGAAGTATCGGTGATGAGGCGAGATCTTCCGACCCCATCTACTCGGACCCCATCTAGGAGGCCTCTAATACCACACCCTCCCCGCCCGTCAGATGCCACACCGCCCGGGGCAATTTCCAGTATACACAAAACACGTCCCAGGGAGGTTTTTTTTTGTATACCAGGCCCACGACCAGGGCTTTTGTCGGCGGCAAGCGAGGGGGAGAATTGTGAGGGAGAAGGCCTTCTCAAAAGGTTCGAAAGTCCCCTTCCTTTGAGAAGTTTTCTGAGCCTTCCCCGAAGACGCAGAACTTCTCAGAAGGCCAGAGGGCTTCTGAGAGGTTCCGCCGGCCGCCTTCAGAGAAGGCCTTCTCCTTCTCATTTCCCCCCCTCGCTCGCCGCCGATTTTGGGTCCAGTACCGGAGGCCCAGAGGTTGACACCAACACCAATATCGGCGGTGAGCCTCCAGCGAGGGAAAATAATCCCGACCTCGGTGATGGTGGTAATCTTCGGGCTTCCTGGGTGGCCGAAAGGTTACCACCAGCACCGACATCGAGGATCCTCATCCCCCTGCGGAGGCAAACCCCCTGTGTCGGTGTTGGTCTCATTCCCAAGCCTCCCACAGTATGCGAGCTTTTCGGGCGGACTGCACTCAGGAGGGGAAGAAGCACACAGACACAATTCATCGTCGATTCCGAGGAAGATGTGCGAAAATATGGGAAGTGGGGGGGAAGACGAAAATCCAGAAAAAAATTGGAAATATTGGGAATCCTGTTATTTCTGTCTATCTATTTGTGTGCGCCAGGGCCCCTTCATGCACCCCCAACTTCGCCGCCTCCTCCGCCCGCGCCTCGCGGCGGCCGGCCGCAGGAGACGGGGGTCGGGGCGCAGGAGACGGGGGTC
>CAUYUJ010022650.1:0-7500 GCA_963575745.1 Prorocentrum cordatum | reverse complement strand
ACTGACCTGCTGGCCACAGGCGATCTCTGGTCATAGACGAGAGCTTTGACTAACTGCCCGACCTCGCCACCCGGGCACCCGCCCCCGTTGCCTGGAGTTGTGACGCGAAGGGGGAGGACGGGCGCAATGAGCTCGATGCGGCCAAGAGAAAAGCCCGTGGCGCTCAGGCGAACAGCTTCGCCGATCGCTACAACACCCCACTGGCTGATGACTTCGACTGGGACTCCCTGGGCAAGTTCATCTCTGTCGGCTTAAACGAGATCCTCCCGACGCCTGCCTTCCATCTGTTCATCTACCTGGTGGCGTGGCTCCACCCGCATGAGTTCTCGCTGTCTGAGACACCGCGGCAGCCTGGCAGACTGGACCGGAAGGCGTGGTCGCACCTGGGCTTCCTGTTCGACATGTCCCTGGGTTTAGACGCGACCAATCTGGTCTGCAACATGCTCTGGGCAGCCATAGTGTGGTCACTCGGCCATGGCACTCCCTGGGGGGACGCAGACCACGCAGTGTGCAACGACTCCCTCCCCCCGGTGCCGCGCATCAAGGGCAGACGTGCGACGCTCTGCGGTCGGCGCCAGTGCACTCCCAAGGGACTGTTCCGGCAGGTTCCCCAGGCGTGGAGTGCAACAACCAGGGGTTGCTGCAGACGCAGGAAGCACCCTGGGATGGTTGGCCTGCAGGAGATCTTACGTAGCACCTCCGTCGATCCAACCTGGGTCCAACTCCAGGAGGAGATCAAGGACTCAGATGGCCTCCCCATGGAGTCTTGCCAGACCCGCTCGCTCTTGGTGGTCATGATGTTAATGCTCCGCGAGCCGCGCGTGTTCTTGTGGCCGTTCCCTCGCGCCGAACAGGCTGGGGACGTGATTGGAGCCATCCTGGGTTTCTGTGTCCCGTGGCAGGAAGCGCATCGAGGGTTCCGGCAGGCCTTCGCGAGCACCTGGGGCCTCACGCTGGAGGATCTGGCCGATCTTCGCGGCCGCATGGAGGCAATCCTGCCCCGCATCTCCAAGCTCGTTGCGGTGGCACACCACCGCCCCGAAGCACAAGCAGCTGGCTGCCCACAGACCTGGAGTGAGATGGACAGGCATGACTTCCAGCTGAAGGCCCCGATGCTCGTCCTCGAGAAGATCGTCCCAGCTGCCTCACTGGCCCCCCTGGGTGCGCACCACTGCTCCGTGTGCGCGCTGCACACCGCGCTTGCTGGCTCGGGCGCGGGTGCTGGGCTCGCCTACATCGGCGGCGGATTCGCGCTCTCCAACACCGATCTGGACGCCCCCATGCCGTCTGCCCCTGCTCCAGGTACCAAGCAGGACCCTCCGCGCATCCCCGACGACAGGCTGATGGCTGAGCAGAAGCATGGCAGGTTGAAGTGCGACAGATGCGGCAAGGATCACCTACGCTCCGCAGACGGTGCATGGATCTCGGATGACGCACGCCTGATGGTAGCGCAGAACCGGCCCCATGCCTACCTCGATGGTCAAACATGGGATGGCACTGCGAGATCTGCTGGATCCGACACCTGGAGGAAAAGGGCATCCCAGCACCAACTGGTGCAACAGTCGCGGATAAGGTCAAGGAGTACGAACGTTGGAGGACAGGTGGCGCAAGTGACAAGAAGGCGGTTGCCCTCCCCTCCCTGGGTCATCTCCCGCTTGGCTTCGGATGCAGCCCCCAATCGGACACGAGGACACTGGCGGATCTCATCATGACGCCGACGGGCATGCACACCCCCACGCGCGCCAACACCACTATCCTCATCCTCCGGGTCAGAGATGAGCGGTTCGGCCTCAAAGCTGCGGAGAACAAGGTCTACTCTGCTCGGTGCGACACATGCCCCCCAGGGGCACCGCTCCTAGTCTGGAATACTGGAGCACCTCCCCTGGGCTGCTTCATATGGAAGCCAAAGGAAGGAGTGGGCGTGCCCGAGCAAGCCGGGATGCCTCCCATCGAGCGGCGAGCCATCGCCTGGTGGGAGCGCGACTGGAACGCCACGTGGTGCTGCCGGCGGTGCCTAGTCACCATCTGGAACATCGGGCCCGCGACCCTGGACCACATCATTGGGAGAGACTACAGGGCACTTTATCCAGCTGAGGCCCCTGTCCTGCCAACGCTCAATAGCCAGATTGTGGCGGATGCGCCAGTGGACATTCTCAGCGCCCTTCCCAGGATGGGCGCTGACGCCGAGGCCCCAGATCGCTTCGCCAAGACAGGAGCGGCAAACCTCCCTGGGTCCAGCGCCTCGGGAGCAGCTGCTCCCGTGGCCGAGCAGGCCCCCAGGGCTCTCTCGCAGCTCGTGGAGCTCCTGCCTGAGCTGCCAGTCCCTCAGTGGCCGCTCCTGGACAGCAGGGGCGTCACCAACCCCACGCTCAGGTCAGACGACCCCAGGAGTGGGTCTGGCAACGGAGACGTGGTCGTTCAGCAGCTCCTCGTGACCTACCTCCAGGACTTCTACCCTGGATTGGACTACATTTGGCGGCAGTTCTGTCACGGCCATTGCGATGATAACATCCCAGAGCCTAAAAACGAAGAAGCCTCTTGGCCAGGCAGTCGGTTGACGAGGTTTATCAGGGCGGCGTGCGGCGACAACATCCCGAAGGATTTGCTCCCCGCTCAACCAGCCCTGGGAAGGCAAGCGGCTGGCCGCCGCACGAGTCGTCTCCCACCTCGCCAGCGGCGAGAAACGCACAGAGGCCTGGGAGCGGCGCGTCTCGACCCTCGCCCCGGCGAGTGGCTTCAACCCAGCCAGACACGAGATGGGCACGCTGACGAGCTTCCTGCTCAGCCTCAGTGCCGATGCCTTGGCCTCGACAACCATCGCCTCCCTGGCGGAGTCGCACGTGCAGGCCATGAGCGAGGACATGCCCGGCAACGCGGCAGGGCGCCCTCCGGCACAGTGGCTGGGCCCCAAGCTCGAAGCTCCAGCAAGACCCGAGGGGGGCACCTCCACAGCGGTTGGTGCAGACAACTCCCCGGGTACGAAGGACGCCGAAATGTGTGCTGTAGACGCGAGGGTGCCTGGCCTAGCTGCCAAAGAGGAGGACGACGAAGACGAGGTTCCTGCTACTGAGCGAGCGGATTCGGCCGACTTTGGAAGCCCCCGCGAGCCTCCTCCCCCTGATGACTGTGCGGACCCGGCCGCGGGCCCCGCTGAAGATGATGGCCCTGGCGCCAGGCCGCCGCGGCAACGCCCAACGGCAGAGAGCATGGAACCCAGCTCCGACGACGACCCGCTGGCCGCCTGGGGTGGTGCAGCCACCACCGAGCAGAACGCCAGTGGTTCCAGGGGGCCAGGTCCAGATGAAGCCGCGCGAGAGAGAGGCGCAGCGCAGGGCCGCCGCCCCCCACTACGCAACCCACAGACACCAGACCGCAGGCTTGCCTACTCTGGCGCAGCGGGACGACACGCTCTCAACCAGCTGACCGACGCCCACGGAGGCCCCATGTGCAAGGCCTGGTTGGGCTCCGTGGACTTGGGGCGCCGCGTAGATACGCCCGCCAAGCGCATCACCAGACACCAAGTGGACTTGGGTGGAGTATTCTGCGCCCTTTGGTCGGCCTACACAAAAGGCATCCGGATCCCTGGGTGCAAGGATCCCAAGTCAGACCCGAAGCTGCACACGGACGCGAACATCAACAAGTTCTTGGATGACTGGAAGCACTGTGGATACGATGCCTGCGCGATGGACAAGAAGTATAACTTCCGCATCGACTGGGCAACGGTGCGGTCCAGATACATGCGCCGCACCAGGGCCGACGGCACGGGCAAGGGCAACCACCAGCAGAACAGCTGGTATGACCGGGCAGGGAGCTCCTGGGACGCCTGGGACAACTGGCAGAGTGGCTGGAGCTCTGGCTGGCACGACGACCAGTGGCAGTCAGGAGGCAAGCGTGGTGGCGGCAGGCCAGACGATCGTGGCGAGAAGAGACAACGGTGGGGCGACTGAGCCCCCCCCCATCCCCAAGAGTTTCAGGTGCAGCGTCCGATTTCCACACTCTGTGCAGCCTTCAGCTGCCTCCCTGGGTTACGTTTCATATACTCGTGTGGCGGCCTTCTGCCGCCCTCCCTGGTGCGCGCACTTCCTGCCTTTGGACCCAAGTGTGTTTACCGGCAATACCGTCTGCATGACAGCGCTGGGGCGTGTTGCGTGAAGGCCATAGTTGGCCCCTGGCCCCGCTGTAGTTGTTTTCACCTCTGGCCCTGTCGGACTTCGTCCCCCGGCCTCGCGGCTCTGTGACCGACGCAAAGATGGCTTCGCCTCGTCACTGTCCAGAACCGCACTCTCACTCCCTGGGTTTCTTTAAGGTACAGCGGCCTTCAGCCGCTCTTCTCTGCTATTCCCTGGGAGCGACCGTGGGCGGATGGCGTCCCGACAGCGGGTTTCCGAACGCATGACCAGATGGTGCTTCCGAGCCGTTGAGGTGCGCCTCCGGCACGGTGACGTGGGGCGCCCACCCGTATGACGTTGTTGCCGCGCCCGGACGCAGGGGCGCAGTTGCGTACCCACCTGCGCGCACCGGCCACAGTGTTGCCGCGGGTGGTCAGAAGACTGCGCCCATACCTGTGCCTAGTGCGTACGCCTGCTTCCTTTGTTGGCCGCCAGTTCCTGTTGCCCGGACTGGCATCGTCCCATCGTCGCTCCCCCGCTCTACCCGGATGAGCGGTTAGCTCCCTGGGCTTCTTCGTGACCGCTGGCTGTTGCTTGGGCTGCAGCTGGTAAGCGGCGGCGCAGCCTTCCCAGAGCGCCATCTTCTTACACTTCACTCCGGTACGCCAGGGTACCAAGGATAGGCGGCTCTGTGTATGCTCGTCACGTTAGATGCTCCGTGGTACGCGTCCCTGCTCTTATCTCCGGTGGGCAGTCGCCTGCGACTTGTGCCTGGTAGAGGATTGGGACAGTTGTACCTTCCGCATAGCGTCACATCATGTTACCTGATGGCTCGCTTGCGAACGCATCTCTATTCGAGGTTGTCTTCCGGGCCTGACGTGCCTCGTTCGGTCACAGACACCGCGGATTTCGCGCCTTTTGGCTGCGTTGGTGCGTACTCTGAAGCTGCGACGGTTCGCTGGCGCTGTCAGAGTCCAACCTCTCCCTACGGTATGCAGTCTGGCGGCAGCTTGCGTGTCTCTCGGACGCTGTGTTTGAGCATAGTTCAGACACCCTGGGGCCCCTTGGTACGCCATTCCCGCGCCGAGGTTGGCAGACTCCCTACTGTTCAGATAGTGTCTCAAGCGGCGTACTGCTTGGCCATGGCCCTTGACACTTGGGGGTATTTGCATCGCGCCACTTTGGCAGCGTAGTTACTGCTCCCTGGGTGCTGGTCCCTGGTCGTCAGACCCCCTGGGTTGCAGCACCCTTGCACTCGCCGCCCCGGCGCCGGCCGCGGCCCGCGCGCGCGTCCGGCCAATTAGTTTCGGCCGCAGCCCGACCGTTACTCGCCGCCGCTGGCGCTTCCGCCCGCGGCTGCAAAAAAAAATATCCCCACCAGCCCATCCAGAAACGACGTCCAGGCGAGTAGAGGTGATCATGGAAGCGGGGCAGCATACAGAGGAACAAGGGGCTGGGGAGGCCGTCGTACCCAAAGGGGGGGGATGGAGGAGGAGTCGGAGGCGGAAGAGGAGGATGATGAGGGTGGGGAGGGAGGAATGAGGAGGAGGAGGAGGAATAGGCGGATGATGATGTTGATGTTGATATTGATGATGATGATGACGATGATGGTGGTGGTCTTGACGATGGTGATGGTGATGGTGACGGTGATGTTGATGATGATGCTGCTGATGATGATGATGCTGATGATGATGATGATGGTGATGGTGATGATGATGAGGGGGATGATGAGGAGGATAAGGGCGATCTGAAAAGTCAAAGGCCTCTTGAATGCCTCGCGGAGTCTCTTGGGATGTCTCTTGGGATACTATTTGAGGTCTCTTGGGGCGTCTTGGGGGCCTCTTGGCGGTCCCGGGAGCTTCTTGGACAGTCTTGGGTGCCTCGGGGGAGCCTCTTGGGGCCTTTTGGGGGCCTCTTGGGGGTATTTTGGGGGACTCTTGGAGGCCTCTTGGGGCCTCCTGGTCGCCTCTTGGGGCCTCCTGGGCGCCTCTTGAGGCCCTCTTGGGGCGCTGTTGGGAGCCTTGGGGGCGCTCTTGGGGCCATCTTGGAGGTGATCGATCAAAGGAATGGGGGTCCCTCAATTAGCACCCCCCCTCGGGAGCTTCTAAAATCGGCCAAAACCATAGTAAAACCGATTATTTTTGTTTCTTCGCCGAGGCCGTTTTGGACGCTCCGACTACCAGCGAACCCCCCCGTCCAGGTCCAGGGGAGGGGGTTAGGGGGAGGGGTAAACCCCTTCCCGAAGGGGATGAAGGAGGTTGGAAGAGGAAACTCCCGGAGCCACTACGCCCAGAGGGCTGGTGGGATTAATATTCGGCCGCCTTGTGGCCATCTTGGGCCGTCTTCTGAGCATCTTGGGAAATCTTGGTGTGCTTGGTTGCCTGCACGGGCCGTCTTGGAAGCTCGGGGCGCATACCCATCGTTTTCAACGAGTGATCGTTGCTCGGGAGGTCCTGAAGCGCTTGGGAGCAGCGCCTTGGAATGCGGGAAATGCACGATCCCCGAGCGGGTGCGCGTGGGATGAGGATTCTAGGAGCTAGCAGCCATGCGGGAAGTGCACAATCCTCAAGGTGGCGTGCATGGAATGAGAGTTCGGGCATTCGCTGCCATGCAGGAAGTGCACCATCCTCGAGCGGGCATGCGCGGAAGGGGGGTTCAGGCATTAGCTGCCATGCGGGAAGTGCACCATCTTCGATCGGGCACGCGTGGAGTGAGGTCGCTGCCATGCGGTAAGTGCCCCATCCTCCAGCGGGCACGAGGGAAGGGGTCTCGGAAGGAATGAGGGATGCACGCAGGGACGGGGGAAATCCCGTACTCGAATTCAGACCATACCAGGCAGACCTCGGCATTCCTCCGCGCCTCAATTTGCCAGGGGGCACAGTGGCGCACATGCGACGCACCGCCGATCCAAGCTCGACGCTCCCCCCTGAGCCAGTCCCCTCCCGACCTTCCCCTTGACAGGGGGGTTGGGGCGATCTCGTGGGGGAGTCCCAAGGGCAGGCTCGAGGACGCGCGCGCGTGGACCGAGCTGAGGTTCCCGTGCAGGGCCGGCGCGCTCCGTCGCCCGGCTGGGCGGCGCTGCCCTCGTGCTTCGGGGGGCCCTCTCTCGGCGGCGAGCCCCGGGGGAGGAGCGAGGAGGGGCGCGCCCTCTCAGCAGGCTCGGAGGTCCCCCGGCCTCCTGGGGAGCTTTCTGGGCCTCCCCCGAGGACTCGGAAGACTTCCCAGCAGGCCAGCGCGCTCCTGAGAAGTCCCGCCGCATTTTGATGGTGGGCCTGTTTTCCACCACCGCCGGAAGTTGGAGGGGGGAAGGAGGAGGAGGACGAGGAGGAGGAGGAGGACGGAGAGGAGAGGAGAGGAGAGAGAGGAGAGGAGAGGAGAGGAGAGGAGAGGA
>CAUYUJ010022649.1:88584-113802 GCA_963575745.1 Prorocentrum cordatum | reverse complement strand
AAACTCAGGAGCACTCTGTCCGCGACTGTAAGTGCTGGGCCCGAGAAAGACTCCCTCTCACCACCCTCATCAGTGACGACCAGTGGGCCCGTCTTCCGCCGCACACAAGACACTGCGGGCTCTTCGACGAAGACCCAGCCCTCCTCGACCTGCAGGCCGACCTCGCGAGGGACCCGCTGCCGCAGCCCATCCCGCGGCCCCCCCCTGAGGGTGATCCTGCGGCTTCAGCCCAGGACACCTACACCACCTACCTTGACAACGACACTGGATGGACATGGGTCTATGCTGCCACGGACGGTGCGTGCACCAACCAAGCCATCCCACTCCTAGCACGAGCGGGCTACGGCGTCTACTACGGCATCGACCACCGCATGAACTACAATGCACGCGTTCACGGCCTAACGCAGAACGCCCAGGTTGCGGAGACCCTTGCCATCGTCCACCTACGGCGTGTGCCGAACGGCCCGTGCACGTCTTCGTGGACAACCAGGCGGTGGTCGATGGGTTCCAAAGCATCATCGACGGACATCCAGCGCCGCAGGGCACGCACGCGGAGCTCTGGGCAATGATTCACCGATGTGTCATGGCCAAGCCCGACATGTTTCGCGTCGAAAAAGTCGCCAGCCTCCTGGGAGACCTGGGCATCGACCTTGGGCTCATCGGGCCCATCGCGGAGGATTTCAACCGTCAGGCCGACGCCCTTGCCACAGCGGCGGCACGCACGCACAACCTCCCCGACGACATCGTTGAAGCTGTCAAAACACGACATCGCCAAGCGACCGTGCTTCACGGGGTCGCTGTCGCCATCTACGAGCGCAGACACCGTACTCTGCCGCTCCCACACCGCAGGGCTGGGTTTACAGCGGCTGTACTCAGCAAAATGGAACCGAACCCCCTGCTGTCGGACCAGGCACCACCCGCGGCTGGACCAGACATCCCGCAGACCCCGGACGAGCTCTGGGCCGAGGCCCAACGGGCGATGTACGACGAACAGGAGGACGACCCGTTCGGCTTCGGCGGGGGACTAGACTTCCTGGACGACGGGCCAGCCAGCACCAACCTTGCCCCGTCGGGCATCCGCACGACGCCCACCTCGACTCCGCCACCGAGAGCGGCACCGCACCCACATGATGACGTCGCTCACCTCCAAGACGCCGACGAGGACTTTTATGACCCCCTCGGATTGGGTGGCAGCATAGACGACGTCCCGCCGACACCCCACGCTGCCGACGATGCCGCTTCATCGAGTCGCACCCGGTCACGCGGCCGACCTCTGAGCCCTCGCACGGCATCATGATTGGTCCCTCCGTGCCACCAACCCCGTCCCCCCACCAGCGCCAGCCCGCGGGGGCGGCTTTAGCCCCCCCGCAGGGCACTGAGCCAGTCAGGCCGTCGCGCCCCGTCCACGCTCCTACTGTTGCAGGCTGCGAGGCTGCGGCTCCTCCGTCCTCATGGGGCGTGGCCCCAGCGGCTTCAGCCCTGGGACCGCGCGACACCCTCAGTCGCCTCGCCACGGCGACGGCCGCCAGCGCACGGACCGCCGCACCGCGCTGGTCCACCACCTGGCCAGGCGCACCGATGACCTCGTCCCCGCCGCGAGGCCCGCGGCCGCGGGCACAGAGCAGCCGCCCCGCACCGACCGCGAAGCCGAGCTGTCCAGTCTACGGCCGCTCTCCAGCAGAGGTGCGCAGCTCTCGCCGCCGACCTTGCCGCTGCCCAAGCCCGTCAAGGCCCTTTGCTCCAGCGCCTCACCGCGCCGGTCGTGCCTTCGCCGAGCTGCTTACACCCCCGCCCGATGGTGCTGCGCCGCCACTCACCCTCCATGCTATGCTGTCATCGCTCCGCGGCGCTCCGCCTGGAGCCCCGCACTAATCTCCGCCATTCTGCCTGCCCGTGTGCACGCGTGGCCCGCGTCCACGGCGTCAGGGCGTGGGGGCGGGGGGTGCCCCGTCCCTGCGCGCCGCGCTGCGGCCAAGCGCCCAACTGGCGGTCTGCCAAGCCGCCTAGCCACGTGTCCGCACGTCGCCTTTCTTGTTGGGGCCTTCTTCGTCACGCGGTCTGACGCGTGAGATCTTCACAGTCTGTCCGCCGTCCGTAGCTTCAGACGCAATGCGCCGGGGGAGGGGGGCTGTTGCCCGCCCTCGTATCTTAAGGCTGCACCGCCGCTAATAGTGTTTTGCGGGTTGTCGCACCGCAGTGCGCCTCGCGGACGGACCCTGGTCCGCCTACTTGTCCGGTCTCTCTCTCTCTCTCTCTCTTTCTTTTTTTTTTTCTCTCTCTCTTTCTCTCTCTCTCTCTCTCTCTCTCTCTCTCTCTCTCTCTCTCTCTCTCTCTTATATATATATATATATATAAATTTCCCTCTCTCTCTCTCTCTCTCTTTCTCTTCCAGAAGTGGTCTGGCGTAATTCAACTTGAGCGTGCTGAACGTTTGCGTCTGCTACTTGAGGCGCGATCGCAAGCGGCGAAGCTCGCGACGCGCGAGAGGTATCAGTTTCAAGCACGTTGGCGCCACGTGGCCATCTGGCCTTCGCTGCCGCGCCCCATGGTCCTGCGAGCTTTCCAAGGCCCTGGCAATAGCAGCATCCGCTACAACGCGGACGAGCGGCGACCCCATCATATATTGGGATCCCTTTTTCGCGACGAAGTGAACGTGGCATCGGCGGGGCGGGGCGCTGTCTGCGCCCGTGCGAGGCCGCCCGACTCCTCCCAGGTTGCTCCGCCACCACCTGCCCGCCTCTGCACGGCGCTTGCAAGATGCGCTGCGCCCCCGCGCCTATCCCGGACGTTCATGCGCATGGTCTTCCGCGCAATGCAGGCGCCCCCCTCTTCCGAGGCGATGTTGGGCGAATTGCGCGCCGCTCTCCACGCGCGCCTTGCGTCGGATGGCCCCCCGCGACGCGCGTGGTTGAACGGGCCGGGGATCGTTCGAGGATTCTCGTTCAGTGGCCTTGTTTGCGCCGTGGTGTCCGTTGGTTTTCCGCGAGGCTTGCGCGCCGAGCTGGAGGTTCTTCGCCGCGGCGTCGCCGCGTTCTCAAAGCGCCCAGGCACCTCGAGATCGTCCGCGACGTCTTGCAGAAAGCTACCGCGTATCGCGTCGCTCTACCTGCAGGTGCGCGCGCGCGAGCTGGCCCCATCGTTCGCGGAGCTCATTGAGGAGATCCGTGGACGCTATTGCTGAATTATTTTCTTGCCCCGCGCAAGTGGGCGCCGTCGACGCCCTCCTCTTCCTCGGCGTCGCCGTGGGGCCAGCCGGCGGACGGCGTGGCTTGCCGGCAGTCGCCCGTCTCCACAGCGCAAGGTCGGCGCCGGCGTCTTGGCGCCGGCAATGCATCGGATGCCCATGTCGCCAAGCAGTTCGCGTCGTTGGTGGTGCCCGTTCTCAGCTACTTTCCGATATTTCGGACGTCGCCAGCTATGCTTGGTCGCGCCGGTGCGTGCCTTCCGCCTTCCGCCGGGCGTCTTCAACGTCCTCGCGTGGCTGAATCTACGCGAGGCGGGCGGTGCTATTGTGCCCTCCTGGCTTGCGACGAGCATCCGCGCCCTGGGCCGCGCGGCGTCGAGGCCCCCCCTTTAAATTTCAGGCTGCGTGGGTGGTGGCGCCGCCGGCGCCGCCCGTTAGGGGGCCGACGTTTGCTTGGTCGGCTCGCGACCTCCATGCCGCATCCCGAGTTCTGGAGATCAAAGGCGTGCGTGGAGACTTTCCGCCGAGCTACTTCGGCCGCGGCGTCGTCGAGATTCCCGAACTTCACGACGCCTTTGCTGTACTGTGGATAGCAATTTGCGAGTCAATGTGTCCCTCTCTGGCCCGCGCCGCCAGTGCGGCTGCCCAGAAAATGGTGGCGGGGGCTGTGTCCGAGCAGATTGCGCGCTTCCTGTTTGTGGAGGTCCTTCTTGCCGAGGCCTGTCAATCGCGCGCGTGACGCGGCGACGGTGTCTCCGTGGTGCCCCCTTCGCGACGGAGAGATATCGCCCGTTGCCTCCAGAAGTGTGAATTAGAGTGGGCATTGGCGTCTCTGAAGGCGGTTGGGAATTCTCGGGGACGTCTCGCCGCATCTTGCATCTGCAGAGGCGGCCGCCGTGCCGCTTCGGCTGCGCCGACCTACCTGGCACGGTTCATCGCTACTTGGAATGCCCGCGCTTCCGCCAACGGAATGAGGAAGCGATGCCTTGCTCTCGCCCGTCGACTGCGCTCGGGGGACTGCGGATCTCGGTCTCCGCGGTGATGGTGGGCGAGGTGGTGTTCGACGCTGCTCTGTTCCATTCCCGCGTGTCTGGCGGCGACGCGTTGCTTGCATTTGACCATCTGGTCTACTGCATCAGTGCGCCATGCAGTCAAGGCCGCCCTTTGAGATGTCCAACTCGGTGCTCGTAGACCCGGCAGATTCCGATTTGCATGGCGCCCCGCCCGCGCGTTTTTCAACCGGGGAGGGTTGCCGTTGCGCCCCGACTTTCGGATTCTGCAACTTCGTCGTCATCGACGGACTCTGGCAGTCCTCCGCCGCCAGCGAACATCGACTTGCAGGAGGGGAGGGGGGGCGATTCTGGCGGGTCAATCCAAGGAGGCTGTCGGCAATGTATGGTGCTCGCGCCGATCGCCGTCGACGAGCCTAGCTATGTTGAAGGGTGCCGTATGCTACGTCTGTATTGTTCCGGGGTCAAATCCCGGGGAAGCCCCGATCGCGGGGCGCGTCCCAGGTTCAATGTCGTCAGGTGGATCTGGAACACATCTTGGGAACGCCCCGATGCTGGGGAACGAGTCAAGTTCTCAGTTGCCACGGAGTGGGCGCAGCGTTGCAAACAGTGGCTGCCCGCGTGCCCTGCCTGTGCAATCGGCTGATCCGCGGGGCCCTGGAGGACTGGCAGCCTCTGGCGCGAACCCCTCGAGGCTCTCTTTCTTGTTAGCGGTGGCGTGAGCTCGCCGACAGGATGCCGCTATGGGGTCGAAGCCTGCGACTTGCTCTTTGCGCCGTGTGTTCGAGAGTGAACCGTGGCAGCTGCGTGCTTGGCGCGCGCCGTAAGTGACGGACTTGCTGGGCCATGGGGTTTTTGAGCCATGGCTCGAGGTGGGGCCTGGCCCGCGGTCGGTCGGCGGAAGGAATGTGTTTGGCAGGATAGTGCTCGTCGGCCATGCCGTGCGAACGCCTTCGACGGCGCGTTCCTATTCCGTGGCCCGCTGATGGCGGCGGGGGGATAGGGCTCCAAACCATTCCCGCGTGCGGTGGGACGAGTGGCGCAGAGTCCCCCCCCGCGTCGCGGGGCGCCTGCTGCTTCCGCTGCCTCTCCGCGATCCCGAGGCGCGCCCGCCCCCCCCCCACGCGTTGGCATCCTGTATGAAGACCAGGTCTTCGATGAGATGGGTCCCGCTGAACGCCTTGGTTGCCAGCTGAACGCAGTTTTTGTTCTAGGCGCTCTGTCGGCAGCGATAGCTCCGCCGCTCCTGGCGATCTCAGCATTGATGGCGATGGTCGCCTTTGCCCCGCGCCAGTGTCGAACTCGTGGAAGCAAATGCGCATTGGCATTCGACGGCTCTGGCGCCCTTCGAAGACGAGGCTTTTGGCGATAAAGACTGCGACAAAGTACCACTCCGGGTACTGCGGACACCAAGCTTGATTGGGGCATCTGGATGCCGGCGTCGGCGATGCCCTTGATCCTGCGGCTGGTCCTTCTTCCAGTTCAGGTAATGGTGGGGCGAACGCTGGCCTGCGCCCATTGGGCGACCGGTGCCGCGGCCTCCGCGTCCATGTCGGTTCGAGGGGCATTGAAAATGTGTGCTGCGACAACGGCCCGCCTCAGTCCGACGGCGTCGACGCAGCGACAGTCGCCGCGCTCGCTGGCGCCCTCGTCTTACCAAACGCAATGCCAGCGGACGATCCGGTATTTGGTTGGCCGTCCAACTGTTTCGGATCCGCAACGTGCTGTTCTTGGTCTTCATGGTGAAGCGCGCTCAGATGATGATGCTCTGATTCTGGTCCAGACCAGCATGGTGGCAAATTCAGCCACCTCATCAAGCGGCCTCGCGGCCTGCTTTGCTTGTGGCGCGTTGGCGACGTCGCTGCTGCGCGACCGCGCAAGCATCGCCAAAGATGCGCCCCTTCTTCGTGCGCGTGGGTGGGCATGTGGCTAGCAACCAGCAGTTTTCCTTTCGGAGCTCGCTGGATTTGATTTCTTGGCTGAAGGAGCTGGCGCGCGCGATGCTTGGCCGGCGTGCTAAGGTGCTCGATTTTCGAGGCGTGGCCCTCGCAGGCAGGGGCAGCTTGCGCAGGCAATTTGCGACGAAGCTTGGCATCTCTCTGGTCAGGCCCGCGAGCGTGGCAGAGCACAACTCGCCCGCGCTTGCCTGGTAATGGGCCGTTTTGGAAGAACTAGGCTTTCGCTTCTGCAAGAGAATGCATGGGGGGCAAATGGCGGATGCTGGCGAGTTCATATGGTCCCGCATGTCGCCGTCATCTAGACAGCAAGTCTTCTAATGCTTCATCGACGCGCGGCGAGAGAACCAACTTCCGACCATCTCCTCCGCGAGGCGCCAAGGTGGCGATCTTTCGCAGGTCGACGAACACGACGGCGACAGCAGCAAGTCCACGTCCTACGCCGTTCCCCCCGCTGGTGTTGGCGGTCGTCGATTTCCCGCGCCCGCCGACGCGGGCGTTGATCGAATGCGAGCAGAGGGCGACACTGGCAGCGAAGTCGTCCGCAGCATCGCCAGGGTCTTGTCGGGCCGCGACCAGCGACCGTCGAGCGCCGGCGATATTTGCCCGCTCCTTCTGGCTCGCCGCCCCTGACTGGGCTGTTGGTGACGTGCTCCTGGAGGGCCCTCTGCCGGTTGACTGGGATGTCGCGGCCGAGGTTTGCCGCCGCCTCGGGGCGCCTGGTGGCCCTGTCTGTCCTGATGCTGACGGCGCGGGGCCTCCCGTGCCGCTCGTGCCTGTCCATGGCGTTTCCCAGCTGTCGATTGCGAGTTCTTCGTTCGCGTCGCCTCGGGGGGTGCTTTGTCGATCTTGTCTCAAGTGGCGTGGTTCGCGAAGGCGCTGGCCCCGATGTCCGCTGGACAAGCAACAAGGATGGCGCTGCTCGCATGCGTTGGGTCATCCGCCGTGCTGAGGTCGAGAACCAGTGCCCGTGCGGGCCATCGGCGGCGCCTCCAGCTGGGCGTGCGATTGGCCCCCCCCCCCCCCCCTATCCTGGGACAGCCGCGCCCAGGGGCCCTGCGTGCTTGGCAAGTACTGGGGCGTCTGGAAACGCTGGCTGGCCAGTGGTTCTCTATGACAGAGGGTGAGTGTTGGTTGGCAGGGCATCGGTGGCTGGATTGACTGGTGGGTCCCGTTCATGGTTGTCCTCTTGGACCGCCCCAACTTCGTCGATCCCCAGTCTCGTGCCGCCCATGGGTCATGGCGTGGGATATCTGCGAGGCGGTTTGGCCCAGGGCTGCGCAGCTGCGCGGCGGGCATATGGTGGCTATGGGCATGCTGGCGGGGGACATATTGAATGGGGCAGCCGTTGAGAACCCGTGCGGCGCGTCGCTGCGTCGCCAACTTGCCGAGCATGCCCGACCTGGCCGAGAGACCGCTTCCTGCTATTCGCCCCGTGGGGCTTGGGGGCGCGCGCAGGCGTGCATCGGCTGCCCGCGCTAACCTCGAGGAAGAACGTTTCCCCTGGGGGCGACGTGCGAATGAAGGTGTCGGAAGCGAGCTGGCTGGCTGCAGTCCACTCGCGACCGACAAGTTGGTGGAAACGGCATCAGATGGCCCATGCAGCCCCAGCTGCATGGCAAACTGGTTTGCCCTGGTTCGTGGAGTTCCAGCAAGTGGTCTCCGACGCGGTTGCGGGCGCTGTCAATTTGCTTGCGGTGGGTCCCGTGGGTGATCGCTTCCTTCAGACGCTGGCGTGGGCGTTGACGTGCGCCCCTGGCCACATCTGCGATGTCTGCGCGATTCTACAGCGGATTCTTTTCAACTTATCCAAGCAATTGCGCCCCAATTTCCATCGCCAGGGCAGGTAGTTTGGGCGGCGAGCAGTGCTGGGTGGATTGGTGGGTGGCCTGCGCGATGACGCAGCTGAGACATACATTCTTCGACCACGTGCTCGACGCTACTCCCGACGAGAACTGCTGCGAGCTGCTTCGGTTGATTTCCAGCGAGATTTGTGCGGGTATCTGGGGCAAGGAGGAGGGCAAACGCCCTGCGTTGTTGAAAGGGGCTGTCGTCCTTGGCCGTTCAAGAACTTGAGCAACAGCGTTCCGTTCTTCGCTTGCAATGCCAGAACTTCAAGGGCTAGCGCCAACGGGTCATCCTCAGCCCGCGTCTCCGTCAGTATCTCGCGATGGTAAAAATGGTCGTGTCCTCAGAGTGGATGGCAGGAAATTCAGACTCCGCGCCCCGCAGTCTAATGGCCAACCATCGAAACCACCCACACCCAACTGACGTCTGCCATTCCTGATGGCAACCTTGACGAGATCGCATCTTGCATCGCCCTCCTCCAGGTGTGCACCGCCGATATGCCTGCTCGCGACTTTGATTTCGGGCTGTGGGCCTCTCGGCTTCTACGTCTACTGGTGAGGGTGTACTTCTACTTGCTCAAGATCATGATTGTTCCGATCAACTAATTGGTGCGGTGGGTCCCACCACCTGTTGATGAGCTGCCATTCGTCTTCGGAGAGCTGGTCCCTGTCAGCGTCGCAGGGTCTGTTCCCCAGCCGCCCGCCTTCTGCAATTGCCTCTTCAGCGACGGCCCTCAGGACGTCGACTAAACGAGCCGGAGAAGCTCGGCCAGTGGCGCGCGCCGGGCGCGAGCGTAAGGAGACGCTCCTCGCACGCTGGGCCCATCATCTTTCTCCTCCTCCTCCTCCTGCTCCTCCTTCTCCTCCTCCTCCTCCCGCTCCTCCCTCCTCCTCCTCCTCTTCCTCCTCTTCTCCCTCCTGTCTCCTCTCCCCTCTCTCCTTTCTCCTCCCTCCTTTTCTTCCTCCTCCTCCTACTGCTGCTGCTGCTCCTCCTCCTCCTCGTTTTTTTTTTTTTTTGTTATCCCCCTCCTTTTTTACAATTTCTCTCTCTCTCTCTCTCCTCCGTCCCCTGTCCTCCGTCCTCCGTCCTGCTCTTCTCCGCTTCTCCTCCTCCTTCTCCTCCACCACCTCGTTTTCCTCCTCCTCCTCTTCCTCCTCCTCCTCTTCCTCCTCCTGTTCTCCCTTCCTTCCTTGACGGCTCTCCGCTCCAGCCATTGACCGCCTGCGCCCAGTCCCCGGCAGAGCGCCTTCGGCCAGCTCGTTCTCAACGTCTGTGCCGGGGAGCGGGGCCAGGAAACTTTCGTTTGGATCCTGCCTGGGGGTGGGGGTGAGGGTTGCGATGGAGGGAGGGAGGGTGATGATGGAGGGATGGTGTTTGTGTCGAGTTTTTTGTAAAGCAATTGTTCCCTACCTAGGCTCTGCCTAGAAGGGTTCTTACTCTCTTAGCTTAAAGGGGCCGGGCAGTGCAAAGCGCCCCGGGCGGTTCCCCCAGTCCCTTGGGAGCGGTTCCCCCCAGTCCCCTGTGAGCTTTAGCTTTAGCTTTAGCTTTAGCTTTAGCTTTAGCTTAGCTTTGCTTAGCTTAGCTTTAGCTTAGCGTTTCGCTTAGCTTTTCGCTTAGTTAGCTTAGCTTAGCTTAGCTTTAGCTTAGCTTAGCTTTAACTTATTGAGCTTAGCTGTAGCTTAGCTTTAGCTTAGCTTTAGCTTAGCTTTAGCTAGCTTTAGCTTAGCTTTAGCTTAGCTTTAGCTTAGCTTAGCTTTAGCTTAGCTTTAGCTTAGCTTTAGCTTAGCTTTAGCTTAGCTTTAGCTTAGCTTTAGCTTAGCTTTAGCTTAACTTTAGCTTAGCTGTGGCTTAGCTTTAGCTTAGCTTTAGCTTAGCTTTAGCTTAGCGTTACTGTTACTACTAATGATGCTTTCCTAGGGGTTGCAACTCCTAGGTAGGGTCGCACTGGGATAATTGTTGATCCCCCCCGGTGCCCGTTGCGTTCTTCAGTTGAAAGTGCTCCTCCAGGGGCTCGCACCCTGTTTCTTATTGGGGACTTTCTTGGGGCTCAAATTACGTCCCAGATCCCCGAGTTACAGTTCCCGAATCGCGCTATCGCGCGGGACTTCCTGTCAAGTTCTGCTGGAGTCGCGCTCTCGCGCGGTACTTCCTCGCAATTTATTCAAACGCCGCGCCATCGACACTCATGAATCACGCTCTCGCTTTGGCCTTTGCTCACGATTTACTTGGGAGTCGCGCTCTCGCTCGAGACTTCTTCGCGATTCATGCAGGACTCACGCTTCAGCAACCCGCCTGCTCGACCTGGCCGCCTGGGCCCGCCTTCCCGAGCCGTCCGTTAGGGTCCACCTGCCTGGTCTGCCCGTCTGGTTTTGCCACGTGTTTTCTGCTCCTGGCCCCCTTCCTGCCAATCTCTCTCGTGCTCCATCCTCCTCCCTCCCCCTTCCATCCGTCTTCTCTTCCCCTGTGGTAGGGGCTGCGCTAAATACGCATGCCAGGTAAGGAAGATCTACCCCCAATGGGGGTACGATGGTTTGTGTGATATATATATATATATATATACGCGTGTTGAGTGGCGCGCGAACGGTCAGGAGCGAACAGTATTACACTGATTGTTGTTGCTGACGTAGTTGATGATATGGTTGTTGGGGTTGCTCTTGTTGTTCTTGTTGTTGCTACTGTTGTCGTTTTTGTTTTTGTTGCTGTTGTGATTGTTGGCGAGGATGGGGATGAAAACGAAGATGATGCCAATGCTTTTACTCGTTATGATAATGTTGATGCTGTTGATTGAGATGCTGGTGACGATGGGCTACGATAGTGATGCTGGCAGTGATGATGGTGGTGGTGGTAATGATGCTGCTTATGGTACTAATGATGATGGTGATGAGGCTGCTGCTGATGATGCTGCTGTTAATGATGCTAGTCACGATTATAACTACCATCATTATTACTATTATCATGTGTTTTGCTAACGTTATTACTTGCTTAGTATGCGCATCGCTATGATTATTATGATGGTGGGGATGTTGGTGATGTTCATGACGACGCTTATGTGTATGATGACGATGCAGATGCTGCGGATGATGGTGATGCTGATGCTGATAAGGCTGATTATGCTGATGATCATGATGATGCCGATAACGATGGTGCTGATGATGAGGAAGACGATGCAGACGATGATGATGACGATGTAACGATGCTGCTAATGATGGCGATGATGGTGGTGGTGGTGATGCTTACGATGTCGATGATACTGATTGTGCTGACGACGCGACTGCGGCGGCCTTTGCTGCTGATAGTGATGCTAATGATGCTGCTGACGATGGGTGGTGATGACGACCATGATGCTGCCGATGATGATGCTGATGATGCTGATGCTGATGATGATGATGATAATGCTGGTGCTGATGATGTTGATGATGGTTTTGGTGATGTGGGAATACTTTCGGTGATGCTGAACATGATGATGATGATGAGGATGATGATAATAATGATGATGACGATGCTGATGCTGATGATGCTGACGATTCTGATGATGCTGAATATGAAGATGCTGATGCCGATGATGACGATGCTGATGGTGATGGTGCTAATGATAATGATGATGATGCTGCTGATGATGATTCTGAGGATGATGATGATGCTGATGCTGCTGATGATTCTAATGATGATGCTGATGATGATGATGATGATGATGATGATAATGATGATACTGCTGATGATGATGATGATGATGATGCTGCTGATGCTGATGCTGGTGCTGATGAGGATGATGATGCTGCTGCTGATGAGGATGATGATGATGACGACGATGATGATTCTGCTGATGCTGATGATGATGATGATGATGATGATGATGATGATGATGATGATGATGATGATGATGATGATGATGATGACTATGCTGCTGATGATAGTTGAGTTGATGCCATGGGGGATGTGTGAGAACATGGTTGATTTGAGGTGGAACGGATGAGAATGCAGACGATGATGATTGCGATAAAGATGCTGCTGATGATTGCGATGTTGTAGCTGTTCTTGTTGATGGTGGTCATAGCGCTGATCATCCTGTTGATGGTGGCGGCGATGCTAATTTTGAACGGGAAGGGGAATGAGGAACCGTTGGGGAACAGCAGGTGGACTTGCGATGTGGGAGCTGGGTGGGTTTGGGGGGGATGGGGGGGGATGGGGTCGGGGAGGGGAGGGAGGGTGGACGAACGCGCGCGAGGGTGGAATGCAGCAAAGCGGGGGATGTCTGCGCAGCTCGAAGCACAAACCACGCTGTACTTACACGCCATACGTCGCCATCCTGCACTATCGTTTGGGGCTGGCAGGCACCGGCGCGTGCTCAGGCTGTGCTTTGGACTATGGGGACAGGCGGGGGATGAGGGCGCGGATAGGGGGCATGAGGGGGCGAGAGAGAGTGATAGAGCGAGAGGGAGAGGGAAAATAGCGATAGAGAGAGAGAGAGAGAGAGAGAAAGAGAGCGAGAGAGAGAGGGGTGGAAGAGATAATGAGAGAGAGCGCGAGGGAGAGCAATAGAGAGAGAGACAGAGAGAGAGAGAGAGAGAGAGAGCGAGAGAAACAGAAACCGAGCGAGCGAGCGAGCGAGCGAGAGAGAGAGAGAGAGAATGAGCGACAACTATATCGAGATGAGGCGAAGCGAACGGGTCACCAGACGGAGGCGAAGGAGGAGGATACATATTAGATGGGGAAGGTGGGCGAGAACGAGGAGGAAGATGAAGAGGAGGAGCAGCATGATGAGCATATACGTGGATGAAGCGGGTTCAGCATATAATGGTAATAATGGGGGGGGTCACGTAGGAGGGAGTGAGGTGGACGATGGCGATAATGATGATGGCGATGCTGCTGACGATGGTGCTGGTGAGACCCATCAGCGTTGAGGACGGTGGGAGGGACGAAGGAGACCGAGCGACTTGGATCAGGGTGATGGGGTTATCGGAGGAGGACGATCAAGACGAGGAGATGACTTGGACACATGATGATACTGCCTATTAAGCGCAGGATGGGGAGGAGGAGTGATGAGGAGGAGGAGTGAGGGGAGGACGAGGAGGAGGAGGCGGAGGAGGAGGAGCAGGAGGAGGAAGAAGCGGCTGAGGCGGATGATGAGTATGTGGAGGACGATCATTCGGCGAAGCAGCGGCGCAGGAGAAATATGACGAAGCCAATGATAATGATGATTCGGATGTCGAGTATGATGAGAGTTATGGTTATTGCGAGGGCGGCGAGGATGAACGATGATGACGGTGACGATGATGATGATGGTGAGGCTGCTACTGCTGATGATGATGATGGTGATGATGCTGATGATGATGACGATGATTATGGTGACGACGATGGTTCTGCTGCGGATGCTGATGATTCGATGATGGTGATGCTGATGATGCGGGTGCGGATGATACTGCTGACGATTATGCTAATGCTGCTTGTCATTATGGTGCTGATGATGATGGGGATGGTGTCGATTATGGTTATGCTGATGATGAAGATGACGGCATGGCGATGCTACTGCTGATGGACATGTTGTTGAGGATATGGATGCCGATACTGGCGTTGATGCGGATGTTCGGAACGACGATCGCGATGATGACGGTGCTGATGACGATACAGATGATACTGATGATGCTGGCGATGATGACGATGATGACGACGATGCTGACGATGTTGATGACGTTGTTGATGCACATGATGATAATGTCGCTGATGATGATGACGATGGTGATGATGATGATGATGATGATGATGATGCTGTGACTGATGATGATGATGATGATGATGATGATGATGATGATGATGATGATGATGCTGATTCTGTAGCCGATGACGCCGGTGCTGCTTTTGCCGGCTGGTGAAGATGTGGACCTTGACGTCGACGACGAGGCTGATGACTAGGATGGTGATGATGCTGATGATGATGGTGATGAGGAAGCTGAGGTGGCGGCGCCAAATGACGCTCAAGTATATCCTGATGCATCAGCTGTTCAAGTTGGTGATGATGACGTTGACAAGCGTGATGCTGACGAGGATGATGCATATTACGATGCAGTTTATGCTGGTGATGCTGACGATGGTCATAGTACTCCGGGCGATGCTGCTGATGATGCTGATGCTGATAATGCTGGTGTTGATTATGTTGGTTACAATGATGATGATGCTGATGCTGATGCTGATGGTGATGATGCTGAGTATGATGACGATGATGGCGATGACGGTGACGATGCTGCTGCTGATGATTATGTAGATGCTGCTGCTGATGATGCTGATGCTTGTGATGATGATGATGATGATGATGGTGATGCTGATGCTGCTGATGACGATGATGATGACGACGATGCTGATGATGATGATAATTCTGCTGATGTTGATGATGCTGATGATGATGGTGATGATGATGATGATGATGCTGCTGACCATGATGATGATGATGCTGATGATGATTATGATGCTCTTGATGATGATAATCTGATGATTATGATGTTGATGATGTTGGGCATGACGATGATGATGATGATGATGATGATGATGCAGATGATGATGATGATGATGATGATGAAGAATCTGATGATGATGCTGCTGCTGATGATGTTGATGATTATGATGATGATGCTGCTGCTGATGATGATGATGAGGATGATGATGAGGATGCTGATGATGATGATGCTGATAATGATGATGATGATGATGATGACATGATGATGATGATGATGCTGATGATGATGATGCTGATGATGATGATGATGATGATGATGATGATGATGCTGATGATGATGATGCTGCTGATGATGATGATGACATGATTATGATGATGATGATGATGATGATGATGATGATGATGATGATGATGATGATGCTGATGATGATGCTGATGATGATGATGATGCTGATGATGATGATGATATGATGATGATGATGATGATGATGATGATGATGATGATGATGTGATGATGATGATGCGGGGGAAGAGGAGGAAGAGGAGGAGGAGGGATAGGAGGAGAGGAGGAGGAGGAGGGGAGGAGGAGGAGGAGGAGGAGGAGGAGGAGGAGGAGGAGGAGGAGGAGGAGGAGGCGAGGAGGAGGAGGAGGAGGAGGAGGAGGAGGAGGAGGGAGGTGGAGGAGGAGGAGGCGGAGGAGGAGGAGTAGGGAGGAGGAGGAGGAGGAGGAGGAGGAGGGAGGAGGAGGAAGAGAGGCGGAGGAGGAGGAGGAGGAGGAGGAGGAGGGGAGGAGGAGGAGGAGGAGGGGAGGAGGAGGAGGCGGAGGAGGAGGTGGAGGAGGAGGAGGAGGAGGTGGGGGAGGGAGGGGGAGGAGGAGGAGGAGGAGAGGAGGAGGAGGAGGAGGAGGAGGAGGAGGAGGAGGAGGAGGAGGAGAGGAGGAGGAGGAGGAGGAGGAGGCGGAGGAGGAGGAGGAGGGGAGGAGGAGGAGGAGGAAGAGGAGGAGGAGGAGGAGGAGGAGGGGAGGAGGAGGAGGAGGAGGAGGAGAGGAGGAGGAGGAGGAGGAGGCGGAGGAGGAGGATAGGAGGAGGAGGAGGAGGAGGAGGAGGAAGAAGAAGAAGAAGACGAAGACGAATAATAATAATAAGAAGAATAAGAATAATAAGAATAAGAAGAAGAATAAGAAGAAGACTAAGAAGAATAAGAAGAAGAATAAGACGAATAATAAGACGAATAAGAAGAATAATACTAAGAAGAAGAAGAATACGAATAAGAATAATAATAAGAAGAAGACGAATAATAATAATAATAAGAATAAGAATAATACTACTAATAATAAGAAGAATGAGAATAAGACTAAGAATAAGAAGAATAATAATAAGAAGAAGAAGAAGAAGAATACTAATAATAAGAAGAAGAAGAAGAATAATAAGAAGAATAATAAGAAGCAGAAGAAGACGAATAAGAAGAATAATAATAATAATAAGAAGAATAAGAATAATAATAAGAAGAATAAGAAGAAGAAGAAGAATAATAATAATAAGAATAATAAGAAGAAGAATAATAAGAATAATAATAATAAGAAGAAGAATAAGAATAATAATAATAATAAGAAGAATCATAAGAAGAAGAAGAGGAGGAGGAGGAGGAGGAGGAGGAGGAGGAGGAGGAGGAGCGAGGAGGAGCGAGGAGGAGGATCAAGATCAGGACCAGGATTCTGATGATGCCTGCGGGGGTGGCGGGGATCTGAGCGTCCAGGCGAGAGAAAGAAAGAGCGGCGCCCAGCTCCAGTTATGGCCTCAGCGACGGGCCGTCCTCCTACTGCCAGGTGTTCTCTTTGTGAAGTTGGGAATGACAGGCCACTGATGGGGGGGATGAGGAGGAAGAGGAGGAGGTGGTGGAGAAGGGCACGGAGGAGGAAGAGTAGGAGGAAGAGGAGGAGGAGGAGGAGGAGGAGGAGGAGGAGGAGGAGGAGGATCACAATAGAACATCGTGGGCGATTCCCAGGGCCAGTCGGTTCGGATCTGCATGCAGGTGGACCGATTGCGTCTTCAGCTTCAGCTGCGGAGGAGGAGGAGGAGGAGGAGGAGGAGGAGGAGGAGTTCCAGAGTACTTCGTGGGCGATTCCAGGATCCCCAGGTGCATCGATGGCGTCCTCAGCTCCAGGCGCACTGACTGCGGGGGCTCTGCGGGACCTCCCGCGGTGCGCGCAGCCGCTCGTGGTTCCGCGGGGCGCTCGGCGAGCGCGGCGGGCAACGAGGGGAGGTCAGCGCACGCCCTGACCTGCTCCCTGCGCCTGTCAAGTCCTGAAGAGAGAGAGCGAGAGAGAGAGAGAGAGAGAGAATGAGAGAGAGAGAGCGATGGACAGACAGAGAGAGAGAGAGAGAGAGAAAGAAGAAGAGATAGAGAGAGAGAGAGAGAATAGAGAGAGAGAGAGAGAGAGAGAGTCGACGGCGCGCCGGGAAGTCAGAGAAGGCAGGCCTTCTCATGAGGCGTCTGGGCTTCTCAGAAGCACTCCAGCCTTCGGAGGAGCCCGCCGTGGTCTCCTAGAGGGCTCAGTCAGCTTCTCAGATGGCCGGAGGCCTCCTGGAGCCGCCTGAGAAGACCCGCCCCCTCAGCCTTCCCCCCAGAGTGCGCCGCCGAAGAGAGGGAGAGAGCCAGGAAGACGATTATCGGGTTGGGAGGATGGGGTTGGGAGAAATGAGGATATCCTTACCCGTAGGCGGCCGAAGGGTATCGTTCATTGCATCTGGATGCTAGTGCTCATGCCCCTCATCCTCCCAATTTCTTCTTCCCAACACGATAATTATTGTCCTCGAATTTTACTAGAAAAAACCTTGTCAGTGGATGATTTGAAAATTCGTGATCTGGATATTGAGATCGATTTTGAGATCGGTAGCGAGATCGATTGTGAGGACGGTAGTAAGGTCGACCGATAGTGAAGCCGATTCAGTGAGATCGATAGTGAGATCGTTTGTGAGATCGCTCGTGGGATCCATAATAAGATCGATTGTGAGATCGATCGTGAGATCGATTGCGATATCGATAGTACAATCGATGGAGAGGTGGGTCATACGATCGATGGTGAGACCGTTCGATAAGGAGATCGACCAAGAACCTGGGAACCCGGAAAACAGGGAACCTCGCCGCCCACTGAAATCGTCCTGGAACCAGCAACTGGGAATCCGGGAACCCGGAAGCGGGAACCCTGGAACCCGGCCGCCTACCGAAATAGGCCCCGAATTTTCGCCAAATCTTTCAACATCCGCTAGGACCCTTTCAGTGCAAACACTGTCTGGGGAATATATACATGTATTTGTGTACATATATATCTATATTTATATATATATATATCTATAGGATCGGATTGGACCCCTCGGAGGCAGCAGTTCGTGAAGTCAGGAACGTCAGGCATCCATAGTACGAGTATCTGTACCCGATCGGCGCCCCAGGAGACTGGGTGGGACGGAAACGCTGCGTGCCGTCACTGACGGCATTGGGACAAAGGGGTCTCTGCGAGGCCGCGAGGCCTCTTTGGGGGGTGTTCGCATTCGGTACGGGTGGAGGAGTGGGAGCGAGCGAGGTGGGGCTCGGGGCGGGGGGAGCAGGCTGGCGGGCGAACAGAAATGCGCGCGCGAGTGCCCGTATCTGTCTCAGGCGGCGGCGCATCAGAGCCACTCACAGGTAGTCTGTCAGCGATCTCTCGTGCGTGTGCCATGAGCGCAGCTGTCTTGATTGGGCAAGGGCCTCGGAAACGCACGGTGGGGTCTCCTGTGCCCAGAGAGTCAGTAGTGGCCGTCTGCACTGAAGTCGGATGCATGTGTGGGCGACCCATGCTCGCATAATCTGCAGTGGGTGCTATCCGCGATGACGGCGGACTCAGAGGTAGGCGTCCCATGCCCTTGGAGTCTGTAGTGGCCATCTGCGATGTAGGCGAACTCTGTGGGCATCCCATGCCCCTGAAATCTGTAGATGCTATCTGCGATGTCAGCGAACTCAAGGTGTTAGGGCTCCCCCAGCCCTTAGAAACTGTAGATGTTTGATGCTGCGATGTAGGAGGGGCTCCCATGCCCTCGTCCATATTCGTCGGAACATGTGCTGTGCTCCACTTCGCACAGCTGTGTCGCGTCCAACACATACGGGTAATTTGCTATTTGCGTCGTTTATTCCATCATCAGGTCGTCCATCTTCGTCAGCTGCGTGTGTAGGATACGCTCCATGTGCAGCATCGGTCCTTGTCCTGGCTTGTTGGTCGAGCCCATCTGAAGGAGTGCGTCGTGGATCACTGTGAAGTCGACGTCGTTGTTCCGCTGGAAGCTCAGCTGGAGCTTGCACTGGTTCTGGTCGTGCGTGTCGCTGGTCCATCTGCTGAAGCTTCTCGTGGAGTGCTTTGAGGTTCTGCTGCTTGAGACCTCCGACGGCTGCGCCTTCCCGGCCGCGGCCCTCGAGGAGGCCCGCGAGCGCGGCGGTGCCGATGGTTCCCATCTCGGCCAGCTCGGTGTCGATCTGCGCCTGGGAGGTGGTGCTGCGCATATCATCGGCTCGACGTGTCCAGGCTCGGATCGGGTTGCGGATGGCCTTTCGATGGTCTTGGCGCCAGGAGGTACGAGGCAGGTCTTGGCCAGAACGGCCTGGGTGTGCCGCTGTCCCGATGCGACATTCAGCAGCAGCTTCACGACGAGGGGGAGCATGCGTTGCATGGCTCTCACGTCCATCGCTTCGAGCAGTAGGGAGTCCACGCCGATCTGCTTGTTGTTCTTCGCGCCGTTCTGCCGCTTTCCCCGTGGCCTGTCTCCACGACGGCCTCGCTCCACTGGTGCACAGCCTTGCGCCTCTCCGCTCGCGGGCTCGCCAGCTGTGGGAAGTGAGCTCATCTAGGACATGGGGACGGGGGATGGGTAGGCGAGCGTCAGAGATGTGGGCCTGGAGATCAGGAGGGGTAGGGAATGACCGCTCGCAGTCCTCGCTCGGGCAAAAAGCTGCACAGAGTCGTTCGCTTCGAAGGTGTAGACTGAACCCTGTTTCTGGCATCGCCCCGCTCGATAGGCAGCAGCAGGGTGGTTTATCGCGGTCCGTCGGCTCGCAGATGTCGATCGGCAGTTCGGGCATAGGGTGCGTAATCGTGCATCTCGTGTATGCGCAGACCTGTCTGTGTTCTCCTCCCTCCCCGCTCATCGTTTGACGTGCTCGGAGCGCGTGTTTTTTTTTTTTTTTTGCTGCAGACAGGCAGATCGCACCATCTTCACACAAGAGTCCGCGCGTGTGGCTGGGCCAGGGAGCGTCTGTCTCTGGCTGGATGCGGCGCGGCGGGGCGGGCTGCTCCAGCGTCCAAGCGGGAGCTCTAAACATACGTCACGGCCAGGGGTCGGTCTGAACATGTCTAGTAGGCCGTCGCCAATCCCATCGAGGCAGGCACGTCCGTCTGCAAACACCTGCAGTATCTTCATACCCTCGTGGAACCGATGTCGCCAGGGGTTGTCCACATGCGTGTTTGTAGGTCGTGCAGGCCTCACAGGTGCCCAAGCGAACTCAATCGTGGTCGTCTCACATTGTAGCTTGCCGAATGCACTCGCGAGCAGTTGGGCATGATGTGCAGGTTCTTTTGCTACTCGTTGCCATCGTTGCAGGGGCAGTAGGTGAAGGTCAAATGAGGGTGGGACCATCTTCAGCCTTTTCCAAACCTCGATGGATGTGATGGTTCTGATGACCTCCTTAGTGCCACTCTCGCCGTTGTCGTCAGCAGTCTGCTTGATGTAGGCGGTTCCCTGTAGCAGAGCACGGGCATAGCGGGCAACGCATGCATCAAGTCGTGCAAGTTGTGGTGCAGTAAGGACCCGTGCTTCCAGACCAGAACGTGCAGCGGAGATGACCTGACAGCGAAACACCATCGTCCGTCGTCCCAGGTACCTGCATGTGGTCCAGAAGCGCCCCATACTTCTCCACCCTCGAGCAGTAGCAATGCAGCGCGCCTTGAGCTCGGCGTTGTTGAGGCCGTTTGCTTGCATCACGGAGCCGAGGAAGGTCGTGGAGTGGTGCACTTCGCCGTCAATCTTGATCTTTCCGTAATGTAATGAACGTGCGTAGCGATGTGCCCCTTTGTCCAGGAATGTGGGTAAGGCAGCTTTCTTCCCTTCGTTCTGCTGTAGGCCGATCTCGTGGAGCTTGCTCTTGAGGATGTTGTCAGAGTTCTGTAGCTTGTAGGCTGCTATCTGCGCGTCGTGGCACAGGTGGGTCTTCGTGAGGTCGTCAACGTACGTGCGCACGCTGGAGGTGGCGAACCCGCACCCGGCAACCAGAGACGTGGTTGCGTCAGTGTTCAGCAACTCGTTCCATGCCGTGGTCGGTGGCATGAAGGACTCGCGGAACTTGGTCGCAGCGTCGGAGTCCCCCATGAAGCAACCGATTGTGTTCTGATAACCTTGTGTGTCGATACCGTCCGTTATGACGCATGCAGCTCGTCGGTGGCGCCCCTTCATTATGGTACAGTCTCCAGGTAGGTAGATGGCACCCACTGCTGCATCGAGGTGGGGGTGGTTGACCGATGCGAAGGCGTTCGTCATGTCGTGCTTAGTGGTGATGTGGCTGAGCCGTAGTTGTTCTAGTTTCCACTGCAGAGCGATTCCGACTGTGATGGCGACAGATCTGGAGCGCGCCCGTACATAGCCATGCTATGGGTCGTCGATCGGCGTAGTCGTCAGCGTCTGTCCAGATACGACCCAGGCTTGGCCAAAGGGACTTAGCCCATGGAGAAGTCGTGTGCCTCGTGTGCGTGGTTTGTTGTTCATCTTGATCATCTGGTATGCCTGAGATATGTTCCACCACGCGTTGAGTCGTTGATGTTGGCGAACAGCTGCTAGTTGTGTGAGGAGAGCGTCATGCAGCAGTGGTCCAGGGAAACGCTTGTCTGTGTCTGGTGCATGTGTGTCGTCATCGTTTTGGCCGACCAATAGCAGCGCCCATACGTCGGCAGGAATTGACTAATCAGGTGCAGCACGTCGTACAGTGTTGTCGTAGCTGGCGTTGGACTGCTCGAAAGTCATACTCAGCATGTTGCCATTGGTGCGCTGCAGGACAGGACGGGGTATCTTGGTCGGCAGCGGCCCGGATGCATTGCGTGATGTCGACTCGGTGGGCTTCCGTGCCGCCGTCGGCGCCAGGTAATGCCACGTCCTCGGTCCATGTCGCAATAGACGGTCGTGAGTCAGGCAGGTCGAAGTAGCACCGCTTACCTGGGCCTTTGCCGCTACCAGCAAGCTGTCTGCATGCCTTCCAAACTTCGGCTTCGAGCCCTGCTTCGTCTGCTTGCTGGAGATCGTGAGATAGCTGTGCGTCTCGGTGCTCGCGTATTTGTCGGCGTAGGCGTTTGCATTCAGCGCTGCGGCGTCGTAGTAGTATGGTGTGCTCAAGGTCGTCGGCATGGTGCAAACGTGCCAGTGTCCTCGCATGCACTGCTGCACGTCGCTGCGCAGTCAGGTGCTGCAGCTCGTGGTCAGTCGTGGTTTTGGAGAGCTCAAAGTATTGCAGGGCACGCGCTCGAATGATATCAAGTAGTTGTTGCCAACCGTCTTCCATGGTGTGGCGCTCAGCCCAGTCTGCCATGTCGCGGAGGCCTTGCTCGTAGAGGTGTTTCGCAAGGTCGGTCTCGATGTCGTCCCGGAGTTGCCGCGCCCATGCTTGGTGTTGTGCTTGGCGCCCTACAAGGCAGATGCGTGTGTAAGCCCATCGTTGTACCGTCTTCGGCTTGTCGGACGTGAGGGTGCAATCAACATCTAAGTATGGCATCATATGATCTAAAAGACGTGGGGTTGGACAGGTTCTCAATCGTTTCGTGAGTCGGTAGGCAATGTTGTGCCTGCGCACTCGTGGTAGATCTCGTGTGGACACGACGATGTAGCCGATGTGGCTGGAGTGTCCTAGAAATCCATGATATGTCGGCCCACAGGGATGATGGGTCTTGGTGGCGCAGAGCGCATACTCGGTCATGAGCAGGTGGAAGGCGTCGCCCGCGTGGTGCTCATCTCCTCGTGCGTGTCGTCCGACCTTCGCGTCGTCCTCTCCACGATTGCGAAGGCTGTCGTTGAGGTCGGTGCCGATGATCACGCATGTTCGATTCGGCAGGGAGGATAGGATGTCGTGTAGGTATGCCATGAGCTTGTCAACAATGACCTCGTTCTTCGCAGCGATGGCGCCCTTCTGAGCTCGCGGTGGGAAGTATACTGCAATGAACGTGGAGTCGAACTGCGAGCTCTTGATTCGGAGAGCGCCGATGCGGCCACGGAGTCCTTCTGGTGGTTGCCATACTTTGACGATGCGATTTCTTCGGAACCAGCGCCGACTGAGCCAGATCTCGGTGCCGCAGGACTTTTTCGTTGTGGAGTTGCGGATCTTCTTGTTCCACCCGAACTTGAACTTCAGAAACTCGGTGGTGGCATGAGTCTCGTAGTCTGTCATAGTTCTCGTCTGAGTCCGTGGCATGATAAAAGGCATCGATATATTCCAGCTTCCGAGAGATCTCCAGTCGCTTGTCATAGTCCTCAAGAGACATCAGGTTCCATGATATGAGACGCATGCAGGTTGCCAGTGTGTGACAAAGAAGCCCGAGCATCAGAGTGTTGGGCATACTCGTCCCCGCTCTGGGAACCGCAAAGCTCTCGAGCCGGAGCTATATGTGAAGATATATATATATATATATATATATATCAGAGTGAGGGGGCCGAACGGTCATTCACTGTCCCTGGGTGCGTGGCTGAAGTGGGATTCCGCGGTGCGGATTCGTGTTGTTGTTGTTGTTGTTGTTGTTGTTGTTGTTGTTGTTGTTGTTGTTGTTGTTGTTGTTGTTTGTTGTTGTTGTTTGTTGTCGTCGTCCCACCCGCCACCCGCCCCGCGAACCACCAGCGACCCACCCCGCGACCCACCCGCGACCCACCCGCGACCCACCCGCGACCCACCCGCGACCCACCCCGCGACCCACCCCGCGACCCATCCCGCGACCCACCCCGCGACCCACCCGCGACCCACCCGCGACCCACCCGCGACCCACCCCACGACCCACCCCGCGACCCACCGGCGACCCACCCGCGACCCACCCGCGACCCACCCCGCGACTCACCCGCGACCCACCCGCGACCCACCCGCGACCCACCCGCGACCCACCCGCGACCCACCCCGCGACCCACCCGCGACCCACCCGCGACCCAAACCACGTTCAAGGTACAAACCAACATTTTCGGCGCCTGCGGCGGGCTTTTTTTGTATTCCTTCCAGGTGGAGAGCCCGCGACCCACCCTGCGACCAACTCGCGACCAACCCGCGACCCAAACCACGTTCAGGGTACAAACCACATTTTTCGGCGCCTGCGGCGGGCATCTTTTGCATTCGTTCTAGGTGGAGAGACCGCAGCCCACCCGCGACCACGTTCAGGGTACAAACCAAATTTTTCGGCGCCTGCGGCGGGCATCTTTTGCATTCGTTCCTGGTGGAGAACCCGCGGTCCACTAGCGACCCAAACCACGTTCAGTGTACAACTCAATTTTTTCGGCGCCTTCGGCGGGCTGCTTTTGCAGGAGGACGAGGAGGAGGAAGAGGAGGAGGAGAAGGAGGAGGGGGAGGAAGGGGACGACGACGACGACGACGACGACGTCGACGACGACGACAAAAAGGAGGAGGGGGGAGGATCGGGAGGGGGGGAAAAGGAGGAGGACGACGAGGAGGAACATGACGACAATGGGAGGACGATGGTGGAAGGACGAGGGGGGGAGAGGGAGGACGAGGAAGAAGAGGAGGAGGAGGAGGACGAGGTGGAGGAGGAGGACGACGATGACGATGAGGACGAGGACGAGGACGAGTAGGAGGAGGAGGAGGAGGAGGAGGAGGCGGAGGAGGAGGAGGAGGAGGAGGAGGAGGGGAAAAGGAGAGCGCCATCGGCAGGGAAGGTGGGGGCCACGAGGTCCGCCGGCTTGACAACGCCCGCGTCGCCCGCGCCCGCCCCCTCACTCTTATCCGCAATTGCGGGGTGCTATATATATACAGGGAGGGAGAGAGAGAGAGAGAGAGAACAAAAAGAGAGAGAGGTCGGGTGCCCTGGGAGCAATGCACCGTGCCAGGGTGGCAGTCGCGCCCCAGGGCGTGGCCTTCATGAGGAGATGCGGGGGCCGAAGGGGACCCTTGCCGGGCTCGGCGCCCAGGGATGTCGAAGCGATGCTCATCTCGAGCGGTCTCTATGGCTTTCGAGAGAACTGGATCAAGGCGAAGGGCGAGCAATACCAGGCCACTGCAGCGGCTGGACCCAGGAGCGGTGTATGCGCCATTCCGGCCACGCCGGGAGGGCGTGGCGTATGCACCGCTGCTGGGTTCGGGCTGGGCCTGGCCGGGGAGGAGGAGGAGGAGGAGGAGGAGGAGGAGGAGGAGGAAGAGGAGGAGGAAGAAGGAGGAGGAGGAGGAGGAGGAGGAGGAGGAGGAGGAGGAGGAGGAGGAGGAGGAAGGAAAAGGGGGGAAGAGGAGGAGAGAGGAGGAGGATGAGGAGGAGGAGGAGGAGGAGGAGGAGGAGGGCGTGGCGCATGCACCGCTGCTGGGGTCGGGCTGGGGCCTGGCCAGGGAGCCGTGGACGTGTACAGATTGCTGCGCCCTGTTTTAGCTGCCTGGGAGACCCGCGCGCAGAGCGCAGGCCCCCCGTGTCCTCGGGCCACTTGCTTCGGGGATCGACTACAGAAGTAATCTACCCCCAATTTTTTTCCCAACCATCCTGTGGTGTTGGGTCCTCGTTTTGAAGAAACGGTC
>CAUYUJ010022649.1:58584-81084 GCA_963575745.1 Prorocentrum cordatum | reverse complement strand
TTGCTTGGAAGGTCCTTTCGGGGCTGCTGCGGAGTCCCATACAGGCCCCAAAGGGCGCACCCCTTTCACCGATCGTGGCCCTGACTCCACAGGGAGCTCCACCGAGGCTTGATTTCGGCGCACCCCTCTCGAGGATCGTGGCTCAGGGAGCTCCACCGAAGTTTGATTTCGGCGCACCCCTCTCACTGATCGTGGCTCCGGCCCCACAGGGAGCTCCACCGAGGCTTCATTTCGGCACACCCCTCTCGAGGATCGTGGCCCTGGCCCCACAGGGAACTCCACCGAAGTTTGATTTCGGTGCACCCCTCTCACGGATCGTGGCCCTGGCCCCACAAGGATTCCGTAGACATTTGTTTCTGAATATTTTCGGATTCCTACAGAATCCTACAGGATTCCATAGGTCTCCTGCAGGAATTCTACGGGATCCTTACAGGCTCCTACAGGATTCCATAGGAACCCGAGCGGAATCCTGTTGGAATCGTATAGGATCCCTGCAGGGTCCTAACAGGAGTCCAGAGGAAACCAATTAGAATCCAGTAGGAGTCCTATGGGATCTTTACAGGGTCCTACAGGATTCCATGATAATCGTTTTGGACTCCTTGAGAAAACCTTTAGGATCCCTGCAGGGTCCTACAAGATTCCATCGGAATGTTATTGGAATCCTAGTAGAAATCCTATGGGATCCCTACAGGGTCCTGGAGGATTCCACAGGAATCCTATTGGAATCTCATTGGAAACCCATAGGCTCCCTACAGGTCCTACAGGATTCCATAGGAACCCTATTGGAATCTTATTGCAATCCCATACATAAGGTCCTTACAGGGTCCTACAGGATCCCATCGGAATTCCATCGGAATCCTATGGGCTCCTATTGGAATCCTATAGGATCCCTTCAGGGTCCTACAGGATTCCATCGGATCCCAATAGGAATCCAATTGGGGTCCTATAGGATCCCTACAGGGTCACAGGATCCCATAGGAATCCAATCGGAATCCTATTAGGGGTCCTTTTGGGTCCCTATAGGATCCCTTCAGTGTCCTACAGGATCCCATAGGAACCCTACAGGAATCCTATAGGATCCTTACAGTGTCCTACAGGATTCCAGAGGAATCCGATTGTAATACTATTGGAATCCCATGGAATCCTTCCAGGGTCCTACAGGATTCCCGTCGGATTCCTATCGGAATCTTATAGGATCTCTACAGGATCCCATAGCAACCCTGTAGGAATCCGAGAGGGGGCCCTATAGGATCCCTACATGGTTTCTACAGGATTCCATTGGAACCCTACAGGAATCCTATAGGATCCTTGCAGGGTCCTGCAGGATTCCATCGGAGTCCTATAGGGAGGAGGAGCTGGCCTCGCTGGCGCGCGGTCGGTTTTCGGACACAGGAGTGCGTGGGGAACAGTTAGGGAGCTCACGGAGATTCGGAAACAACTACTATATATATATATATATATATATATATATATATATATATATATATATATATATATATATATATATACGTCAGCGTATGACAGAGGTGTTGCGCGTTGCTCCCCCCCCGGGGGCAACAACTGCAACGTGTGGCCTGGGGGAGTGCGCTCGCCCGGTGGGCGAGGACACCGCCACGGGCCCCGCCGGGGTGGCCTGAGAGGTTGTCCTTGCGTTGTTGTTGTTGTTGTTGTTGAACATTATTTATTCTAAAGAATAATTATTGTTGGGCCCCCTGGTGCGCGCCCCCCCTGCGCCGCCTAGGCCGCAGCTACATTTTCATCATTTTCGTGAGGAAGCCTCAGAAAAGAGGGTGTGTACAGGATCCGGTTGTTTTGTTGTAATCCGCTTTCCCTTGCAAAAAACAATAGAAAATGACATTTCTTGTTCTAATATAATCAAATTTCAAGAATCCCTTGCAAAAAATAAGGTAAAGTGGACATTCGCGCGCGCAAGACGAAATCCTTCCAAAAGCTTAGTGTTCGGAGCGATTTTAACATAAAAACATCAAAAAACCAATGGTTTTTCAACAAAAAATGTCAACATCTCATCCCGCGCGCTCTTGCGGATTCGTAGGAAACCCAACACTTTTTAAACATTTCTGTCAAACGGGCTTTTGCGAGCAACTTTTTCGAACTTCTGCGACAACGGTTGCGCACCTGCCAGGGCCATCATCCCTGTCAAATAATACCATGCGGGACACATTCGTTTTTTCTTCGCGCGCGCACGCCGAAATCTCCAAAAACCATTGGGTTCTTAAGAATTTTAGCACCATCGGGACAAGCACAACCATCAGGACAACCATCGGGACAATCATCGGGACAACGATCGGGACAACCACAACCATCAGGACAACCATCGGGACAACCATCGAGACAACCATCGGGACAACCATATCCTCTCTCTCTTGTGTATTCCCACATCCCTCAGGAATTTGCCCTAAAGATGTGATCAACTATCTTGTGAGTACGTATCATGTGTATCATGTGTATCATGTACCATATGCATCATATGCAACAGATGTTCTGTGGAAGGCTTAACAACTTCTGTGGGTTAACAAGGCTTAACAACTTCTGTGGGTGTACGAACGTAGGCTTAACAACTTCTGTGGGTGTGTACTCCACGCCAGTGTAGTAGCCACGGTCGTCCGCAGGCCACGAAGTGAAGTGTCCGAACGTCATAGGGCGGGAAGCTGGGTGTGGGTGGTGGCGAAGAGTCGTGTGGATATTTGGTAGAGCTTGCACTGCCCCCCCACAAAGTGGGGGTATTGGCTGGCGTCGCATGAAAACCCTGGCACTGGTGAGAACACTGAGCGTTCGGGTAAAGTGATTGTTGTTGTTGTTGTTGTTGTTGTGGTGTTGGTGGGGTGGTGGGTGGTGGTGGTTGGTTTGGTGGTTGTGTTGTTGTGGTTGTGGTGGGTGTTGTTGTTGTTGTTGTTGTTTGCTGCTGCTGCTGCTGCTGTTGTTGTTGAACATTATTACTTCTAAAGAATAATTATTGTTGGGCCCCCTGGTGCGCGGCCCCCCGCCGCGCCTAGGCCGCAGCCACTTTTCATCATTTTCGTGAGGAAGTCTCAGGCAAAACGGGTTGGTCCGGATCCGGTTGTTTTGTTCCCCCCCGCTTTCCCTTGCAAAAAACAATATAAAATGACATTTCTTGTTCTAACATAACCAAACTTCAAGAATCCCTTGCAAAAAATAAGGTAAAGTGGACATTCGCGCGCGCAAGACGAAATCCTTCCAAAACCTTAGTGTTCGTAAGCGATTTTAACATAAAAACATCAAAAAACCAATGGATTTCAACAAAAAAATCAAAATCTCATCCCGCGCGCTCTTGCGGATTCGTAGGAAACCCAACACTTTTTAAACATTTCTGTCAAACGGGCTTTTGCGAGCAACTTTTTCGAACTTCTGCAACAACGGTTGCGCACCTGCCAGGGCCATCATCCCTGTCAAATAATACCATGCGGGACACATTCGTTTTTTCTTCGCGCGCGCACGCCGTCGTCGTCGGCCGCGGGGCCCTGAATAGTAGCCACGGTCGTCCGCATGCCACGAAGTGAAGTGTCCGAACGTCATAGGGCGGGAAGCTGGGTGTGGGTGGTGGCGAAGAGTCGTTTGGAAATTTGGTAGAGCTTGAACCGGCCCCCCCACAAAGTGGGGGTATTGCCCGCCTCCTATGAAAACCCTGGCACTGGTGAGAACGGAGTGTCCCCACGTGCTAGTAATTGTTGTTGTTGTTGTTGTTGTTGTTGGTGGTGGTGGTGGTGGTGGTGGTGGTGGTGGTGGTGGTAGTGGTGGTTGTGGTATGGTGGTTTGTGGTGGTGTTGGTGGTGGTGGTGGTGGCGGTGGTTTGTGGAGGTGGTGTTGGTAGTGGTGGTGGCAATGGTGGCGGTGGTGGTGGTGGTGGTGTGGTGGTTTGTGGTGGTGGTGGTGCGGTGGGTTCTGGTGGTGGTGGTGGTGGTTGCGGCGGTGGTGGCGTGGTGGTGTGGTAGAGTGGTGGTGGTGGTGGGTTGTTGTGGTGGTTGTGGTTGTGAGTTGTTGTGGTGGTGGTGGTGGCTGTGGTGGTGGTGGTTGTGTGGTGTTTTGGTGGTGGTGGTGGTGGTGGTGGGTTGAGGTGGTGGTGGTGGTGGTGGTTGTGGTATTGGTGGTGGCGGTTGTGGTGGTGGTGGTGGCGTTGTGGTTTGGTGGTGGTGCTGCTGCTTGTAGCGGTGCTGGTGGTGGTGGTGGGTGGTGGGTGGTGGGTGGTGGGCGGTAGTGGTGGTCGTATTGGTGGTGGTGTTGTGGTGGTTTGTGGTGGTGGTGGTGGTGGGTTGTGGTGATGGTTGTGGTGGTGGCGGTGGTGGTGATGGTGCTAGTAATGCTGTGGTGTTTGGTGGTGGTGGCGGTGGTGGTGGTGGTGGTGGGTTGTGGTGGTGCTGATGGAGGTGGCGTTTTTGCTGGTGATGGTTGTGCAGTGGTTTGTGGTGATGGCGGTGGTTTTGGTGGTGGTGGGTGGTGGTGGTGGTGGTAGTGGTTGTGGTGGTGGTGGTGTTGCGGTTTGTGGTGGTGGTGGTGGTGGTGGTGTGGCCTTCGGCTCTTCCCGCCACAATGTTTTGGCTTTGGGTAGGAGTTCTAATGGATGCCTGTTGAGGTCTCGTCAGAAGGGTCTCGGGTCTCGGGGGCGTCTGAGGAGCATGTGTGAAGCCGCGTGGACCTTGCTAAGGGCCTCTCTGTGGCTTCTGGTGGGCGAGGGCTCGATATGGTGATTTGTGTGTTCCCTCTGCGGCCTTTGGGCCCTCTCTGGTAATCGTCGCTGCGTCCCCGCCGTCGGCGCTGCTGGCGGCCGCCAGCGCCGGCGCCTGCGCCGGCGCCGAGAGGGGGGGGGGTTGGACCTCCCCCCCCCGCCCTTGGGAAGGGCGGGGGGAGGTTCGGGAGGGGGGGGGTTAGGGGGGAGGGGAGTCCCCCTGGTTCTGATCGATGGCGACGGTGTTGGGCCCACTCCCCCCGCGGGTTCGAAACGCGCCGCCGAGTGTTCCCAAGGCAAGCGCCCGTGAAACGCGTACTTTCGGTGCAATAGATTTGTGGGGTTGCAATACTTTTAGGGCGTGCAAAACATGCTGGGGCGCAAATGTATTGTTGGACTTTCGCGTGCAGTGCATGAATTGCAATACAATGCAATCGAATTCTGAGGCGCAATGCGATTGCAATCCAATTGCCCCAAATCTATTGCGCCACCCCCTTGCAGCTGGACCCCTTTTCTGGGTCACCCAATTTTTTCCAACCATCCTGTGGTGTTGGGTCCTCGTTTTGAAGAGACGGCGCTCCGCGTTCCTTCCTTCCCGCCCTGCTCCCCCTCCTCCCTCCTCCCCCTCCTTGCCTCTGCTCTCGGCACACCTCTCACACGTTTCGTAGCCCCATAGGGAGCTCCACCGAAGGCCCCAGTGGGGGTGTCCACATGCGGTTCCCCCACCCAGGGCAGCGTTTCGTAGCTCCATAGGGAGCTCCACCGAAGGCCCCAGTGCGGGACATGCGGTTCCCCCACCCAGGGCAGCGTTTCGTAGCCCCATGGGGAGCTCCACCGAAGGCCCCAGTGGGGGTGTCCACATGCGGTTCCCCCACCCAGGGCAGCGTTTCGTAGCCCCATAGGGAGCTCCACCGAAGGCCCCAGAGGGGGGTGCCCACATGCGGTTCCCCCACCCAGGGCAGCGTTTCGTAGCCCCATAGTGAGCTCCGCCGAAGGCCCCAGTGGGGGTGTCCACGTGCGGTTCCCTCACCTAGGGCAGCGTTTCGCAGCCCCATAGGGAGCTCCACCGAAGGCCCCAGTGGGGGTGTTCGCATGCGGTTCCCCCACCCAGGGCAGCGTTTCGTGGCCCCATAGGGAGCTCCACCGAAGGCCCCAGTGGGGGTGTTCGCATGCGGTTCCCCCACCCAGGGCAGCGTTTCGTAGCCCCATAGGGAGCTCCACCGAAGGCCCCAGTGGGGGTGTTCGCATGCGGTCCCCCCCAGGGCAGGCCACCGAAGGCCCCAGTGGGGGTGTCCACATGCGGTTCCCCCACCCAGGGCAGCGTTTCGTAGCCCCATAGGGAGCTGCACCGAAGGTCCCAGTGGGGGTGTCCACATGCGGTTCCCCCACCCAGGGCAGCGTTTCGTAGCCCCATGGGGAGCTCCACCGGAGGCCCCAGTGGGGGTGTCCACATGCGGTTCCCCCACCCAGGGCAGCGTTTCGTAGCTCCATAGGGAGCTCCACCGAAGGCCCCAGTGGGGGTGTCCACATGCGGTTCCCCCACCCAGGGCAGCGTTTCGTAGCCCCATAAGGAGCTCCACCGGAGGCCCCAGTGGGGGTGTCCACATGCGGTTCCCCCACCCAGGGCAGCGTTTCGTAGCCCCATAAGGAGCTCCACCGAAGGCCCCAGTGGGGTGCCCGCATACGGTTCCCCCACACAGGGCAGCGTTTCGTAGCACCATAGGGAGCTCCACCGGAGGCCCCAGTGGGGGTGCCCGCATGCGGTTCCCCCACACAGTGCAGCGTTTCGTGGCCCCATAAGGAGCTCCACCGAAGGCCCCAGTGGGGGTGCCCGCATGCGGTTCCCCCACCCAGGGCAGCGTTTCGTAGCCCCATAGGGAGCTCCACCGAAGGCCTCAGTGGGGGTGTTCGCATGCGTCTCCCCTACCCAGAGGTAGTTCCACCGAAAACGATATTCATATTTGCGGTATTCACAACTGCATATGGTTGGGTCCTTCGCCAGGCTAATTTTTTGGACCCCCCTCGGGGCGTCCCGGGGCGCTCGGCAGCGACCGCGGCGCCCGACTTGTTTCCCCTAGAACCGCCATATCTCTCAGAGATCTCCGATTTGTCTGGGTTCGATGTTGTGCCAGTCCAGGCTTCGTCTTCGCGTGCGCGCCGAGCCTTCGTGGCCGAGCCCTCATGGCCGGCGAAAGGAGGGAGAAGAAGGAGGGGAAAGAGGGGGAGAAGGAGGAGGTGGAGGAGGAGGAAGAGGAGGAGGAGGAGGAGGAGCGAGGAGGGGAGGAGGAGGAGGAGGATGAGGACGAGGAGAAGAGAGGAGGAGGACGAGGAGGAGGAGGAGGAGGAGGATGAGGAGGGAGGGAGGAGGAGGAGGAGGAGGAGGAGGAGAAGGAGGAGGAGGAGGGCCGGCGGAGCCGCGGGCCTGCGAGCCGAGGGCGACCCCCTCCGCGCGGGCCAGGGCTCGCGCGGGGCGGAGAGCGCCGGGAGAGCCGCGGGGCCCGGAGCAGCGCGGCAGCGGGCCCCGCGGGGGGCCCGCGGGGGGTCCCGCGGAGCAGCGGCGCTCTCCTCGGGCGGTGCCCCGAGCGAGGGGCCCCGCTTGGAGGGTTTCTCCGAGGGGCTTAGGCGACCTGTCCTCCTCATTCTCTTTCTCCTCTTTCTCCTCCTCCTCCTCCTCCTCCTCCTCCTCCCTCCTCCCTCCTCCTCCTCCGCCATCTCCTCCTCCATCTCCTCCTCCTCCCCCTCCTCCAGTCCTCCTCCTCCTCCTCCTCCTTCTCCTCCGCGGGTCGCCTACGGCCCGGGGGAAACCGTGCAGCCCCGCTGGGAAGACATCGTGACGGGTGGTCTTTCGTTGTTGTCATCCTCCGGGGGCCCGTGCCGGGCCCCTGGTCCGCCAAAACTATTTCTTTTGTGCGTCGGCGGCTGGGCAGGGGACGTCTGCGTTAGCGATGGGGTGCCCAAGCGGGGATGCCGTTAGAGCGAGTTGTGCCACCATGCAAGAGGAGGAGCGGGGGGAGGGCGCGGCCGAAGGAGGGGCGGACGGAGCAAGCGGCTCAGGGGGGACAGATCGCTAGGACCGTCAAAACACGACACAGGACGAACATCACGCCGTCAGGGGCCTGGGGGGGGGGGCGGCGAGGCGAAGCGAGCCCGACAGCGCCGCCGTGGGTGTGCCAGGCGTCTGTCGAAGAAGGAAGAAGACAAGCTGCGAAAACATAAACTTTTGGAGCTCCTCGCGGACTTCTTGGATCCACGCAGGTGCCGCCCCTGGCGCGCTCCGCGCGCCAGGGAGGGGGGGGGGGTCTGGCGCAGATCCAAGAGATCCGCGCGGAACGCCAACCGTTTCTGTTTATGCAGTTTTTTTGGTTCGTTCTATTCCTTTTGATTATTCTTCTTCTTCTTCTAAGTATGGGGTGACGCGCCGCGGGGCACCAGGCCCGGGGCAGCGCCAGGATGTCAGAGGCCCAGATCAGGGCTCTGGACTCGCCTCCGCTCGCAGGAGCACACCGGCCGCGAGAAGGTCGCGGAGGCGAGGCGTTGCTGCGGGCGCGAGAGTCGGGCGGGTGGTAACGGGGGGTGACCTAAATGGGGGGTGACGAAAAGGGCCCTGAAGGAGCGCTTTCGGGCCTCCTTTGGAGCCAGCAGGGGCCCAAAAGGGGCCTTACAGGGCCCCTTTAGGGCCGTTTTCTTCACCCCCCATTCAGGCCACCCCCCATTACCACCCGCCCGAGAGAGAGAGAGAGAGAGAGAGAGCCTGGATACTGGTGCGGGGCACGGCGGCACGGCGTCACTGGTGCCGAGGCTTGGCGCATCGGCAACCGCCACGGAGGAGCCAGCGTCGGCTGGGGTGAGGCAACGGAAGCCGCATGGGCCCGATTCGTGGACGACCAACAAAGGCACCACGAACATATCTATATGTATGCATGCATGCATGCATGTATGCATGCATGCATGTGTGTATGTATATCTGTCTGTCTGTCTGTCTGCATGTATGTCTGAATGTATGTATGTATGTATGCATGCATGCATATACGTATGTATGCATATTTGTATGCATGCATGTACACATGCATGTACGTACATATGTATGTATGTATGTATGCATGTATATATGTATGCATGTCTGTCTGTATGTATGTATGTATGTAGGTATGTATATATGTATGCATTCATATATGTATGTATGCATGCATGCATGTATGTATGCATATATGTATGTATGCATGTCTGTATGTATGTATGTCTGTATGTATGTATGTATGTAGGCATGCACGCATGCATGCATGCATGTATATATGCATGCACGCATGCATGCATGTATATGCATACATATGTATATGTATGTATGTATATATGAATATATATATATATATGCATGTATGCGTGCATGTATGCATGCATGCATGCATGCTGTATGTATGTGTGTACGTATGTATGTACGTACGCACGCACGTATGTCTGTATGTATGTATGTACGTATGTATGTACGTATGCATGCATGCATGTATGTATATATGTATGCATGTATGCATGTATGCATGTATGCATGTATGTATATATGTATGCATGTATGCGTGTCTGTATGTATGTATGCATGCATGCATGCATGCATGCATGTAGGTATGTATGTATGTAGCTATGTATGCATGTATGTATGTATCCATGTATGTATGTATATACACATGGAAACCCATATATATACATATATATATATATACATACATCTATATATAAACAAATGCATGTCGGGCCCCTTAGTGCCGTTGGCAGGCGCTCCAGGATCGCCAACAAGAGCTTCCCAGGACGAAGCGCCCGTCCCCCGGGGAGTGGGCCCCGACCCCCCTGGGGGAGCTGCGCGCGTGGGCGTCGGACGCCCCATGGGCCGTTGGGGCGGCCACGCGGCGTGCGCGACTTCGGGCCTCGGCGCGTCCCTCGCGAGGCATCTGCGGGCGCAGCCGCCACGGTTAAGTCGGGCCTGTCCCTCTACAGGGGGGAGTATTCAAAAATGATAAAGAAATAGTCTGGAGACTATGTTTTTTTTGTTTTTAGTTTGTTTTGGCCATTTTGGAGTATTGTTTGAATATTTTTTGTTTTTCGTTCGAAAACCCCCTGTAGGGGGACACGCCCGACTTAACGCCACGGCGACCCAGGAGGGCGCCAGAATGCCGCCTGGGCGGCCCGAGATTCGGGAGGGAAAACAAAACACACAGACACAATGAGTCGTCGACTCCCAGGAAAACGTGAGAAAACATGGGGAATGGGGGGGAGGACGAAAATCCAGAAAATCCAGAAAATCTGGAGAACCATGGGGGATCCTGGGATTCGTGTGTATTTGTTTGTGTGTCCTTGGGCCCCTAGAGAGATGACCCGCGAGCTATGGTGTTCCAACCTGCTGTAGCCGTGACCACCAGAAATAATGTCGAGCACCAAAAAAGTACCGAAGCTCGAGGGTTGTCACGTTTCGGGCCCTGGGGGAGAGACTCGTCCGACACTGTTTCAACACCGTTTCGACGCTGCTTCGACACTTCCGGGTGCTCGAAATCATTTTTGGGATGTGGTCCTGAAGTACGCTGGGAGCAACATAACCCCAGAGGCCCAAAGAACCCGCAAAGGAGGTTCCAAAGAACCCAGCGAGCTGAAACGTACAAGGTTCCCTGTGAAAGACTGGCCCTGCTAGGCGCCCAAAAGGCCCTAGAGGGCCCAAGCACATCCAAATATTGTCAACAAGGGCATGAAGCCACTTCCCGCTTCTCCCGGCTCCTTAGCATGCAACTCCTGGGAGGTCCAATCCAGCATCGGCGCTGGCATATCCGTTGTCGAAGACCGTCCGACTCAGGTATAATCCCTTTGAGTTTCGCCTGATCCCGCCTGATCCGCTATTGATTCGCTCTTATCCCCTGTCATCCCGCTTAGTCTCGCACAGTCCTTCTGATCTCGGCCAATCCAGCTTAATTTCAGGCTTTAATCCGGCTTAATCTGGTTTACCAGTACCTTAATTCGGCTTGCAAGGAGGAGGAGGAGCAGGAGGAGGAGGAGGAGGAGGAGGAGGAGGAGGAGGAGGAGGAGGCGAGAGGAGGAGGGGGACGGGTCGCCTAAACCCTTCGGAGAAGCCCTCCAGAGCAGAGGCAGTACCAAGACGGCACGCCGCTGAGGGGGGAACCCCTCGGCGTGCTGTTCCGGTGGCTGGGAGGCCGGTGGCGGCAGCGGGTGCACCCCCCCTCCCGCGCCGAGGGCTATCGGGTTCCAGATCAGCCACCACGTGCAAACGGAGTGCACGCCTCTATGGTCGCTGCAGCACCGATCCGTCGCTCAGCGCGCCCATTCCGTGGGGAGGGGGGAGGAGGAGGAGGAGGAGGAGGAGGAGGAGGCGGAGGAGGAGGAGGAGGAGGAGGAGGAGGAGGAGGAGGACCAGTGGAAGCCCAAGAGTCATCAACGATGCTGGAATAAACCCTCCCTCCAAGCTCCCTCTTCATGGGCCCCTGCAACGGTTCATTTCCATTGAGGGAACTGCCTCGTTGGAAGACAACAGTTTGAAGATCCTGAAGCGTGCCAAAATATTGCTCTTGGGATTTCAACGCCACGTATCAATCTGACTGCTGCGTCTTGACGATCCAGAATCGTGTCAGAACACCATCTTGGGGACTTCAACACAGCGAATCAACATAACTGTTGCGCCCGCATAATCCTGAATCCTTCCAAAACACCATTTCTGGTACGTTGATCATGGGAACCCGTGGATCTCTTGCAATTTTTTGAAACGACTGTGCTCGGCGCTAAGGCGAGAGCCGCATTTTGAAAAGGAACCGCCCTGAATCCGTGAATCTCTTGCAGGTTATTAATAACGAATGTGCGCGGCGCTATGGCGAGAGCCACATTTTGAAAACGACTCCTCCTCCATCTGTGAAGCTGTTGTCACTGTTCAAGCTTCAGAGTCATGAGTGGTGAGGAAGTCTCAGGCGAACCCCCTGGCCCGCCCTGAAACTGGCTTCGGGGAGCGACAGGGAGGAGTCATCTATAAGGAGAAGGAATGGAGGAGGAGGAGGAGGAGGAGGAGGAGGAGGAGGAGGAGGAGGAGGAGGAGGAGGAGGAGGACGAGGAGGAGGAGGAGGAGGAGGAGGAGGAGCGGAAGGAGGAGGAGGATGAGGGCGGATGCGGATGCGGATGCGGATGCGGAGGAGAAGGAGGAGGAGGAGGCGGAGGAGGAGGAGGGGGAGGAGGAGGAGGAGGGGGACGAGGAGGAGGAGGAGGAGGAGGTGGAGGCGGGGGAGGAGGAGGAAGAGGTTGGAAGAGGAGGAGGAGGAGGAGGAGGAGGAGGAGGAGGAGGAGGAGGAGGAGGAACAGTGTAAATCCAAGGCGCGCCAACGATATTGCATTATACCCTCCGCCCAAGTTCCCTCTCCATAGGTCCCTAGGTTCATGTATCTTTACTTCGGGAATTGGCCCATCAGAAAGCAATCGTCTGAGAATCCTCAGTCGCGCCGGAACGCCGATCCTGGGACGGCAGCGCCGTCGGTTAACGCGATTGTTGCGTCCTTGCAGTCCTAGCTCGTGTCAGGGCACCATTCCTGGGACTTCAACACGGGGGGTTAATGTGACTTTTGCGTCCTAGCAGTCCGGCGTCGTGCCGGAACACCATCCCTGGAACTTCAACGCCGCGATCCAAAGGGACTGTTGCGTCCTGATACTCTTAGATCGTGTTAGAACACCGTTCCTGGGATACATACGAGCCCTTGCACCAGTGGCACACGTTCGGGGCGATTGCTTGTGTCGCTTGTTTGAAAACTTCCACAAACTTTCAAGACGAATGTGCGCGGCGCCAAGGCGAGAGGCACATGTTGGAAAGCATCCGTTGTCCATCTTGGAAGCTGTTGCAAAGTTTTAAAACGAATGTGCGCGGCGCTGAGACTAGAGCTACAGTTTGGAAACCACCCACCCTCCATCCTTGAAGCTGTTGCGCACTTTGTAGACGAATGTGCGCGGCGCCAGAAGCGAGAAACGCACTTTGACAACGACCCGCACTCCACCCTTGAAGCTGCTGCAAACGTTCAAGGCGAATGTGCGCGGCGCCAAGGCGAGAGCCATCTTCTGAAAATGAACCGCCCTACATCTGTGAAACACTTGCAAGCTTTAAGACGGATGTGCGCAGCGCTAAGGCGAGAGATACATGTTGAAAATGGCCCGCCCTCCATCCGTGAAGCTGCTGTAAGTGCTTAAGTCGAATCTGCGCGGCGTTGAGGCGATAGGCACACTGGGAAAACGGTGCGCCGTCCATCTTTGCAGCATTCGCAAACTTCAGGCTTCAGGAGCATATGTTCGCCACCGTGGGCCCCAAACATAATGTTTCTAGCAATATGTGTTGCAATGTTGCAACCTGCGTGGTGCAACCTAGGTGGTGAAAGCTATGGTCTGCAATCTATGTTGTGCAATCTTTGCGGACCAATGTATGTGTTGCAATTCCTGTGGTGCAAATTGGTGGTGATGCAATCTATGTTGGGCAGCCTATGTTGCGCAGTCGAGTTTGTGCGCAATCTATATGGTGCATTCCTATGTAGTGCAACCTATGTTGCGCAATCGGCGTTGTGCAACATACGTTGTGCAGTACATGTGGTGCAATCTTTGTGGTGCAATCCATTTTTGCCCGCAGTGAGTTGTCAACACCGCTGCTCGCGCAGTCATCCCGCCCACCCACCAGCAATTTGGTTTGCAAAAGCCCTGCGGCGGTGATTGCGCTGGCTGCTTGGCGCTGACTGGTGCATCGATGCGGCCGCGCTAGCGCGCGCAGGCTCGCGTTCAGAGCGGCCAGCTAGTCTGGCGCAGCCGACGCGGCCAGGGTGTCGCTGACCGTTGGGAACTTCCCAGCGCTTCTCGCAGGCCGCGCTGACGCGCGTGCATTTCAGTGCGAGTCGGTGACTCGGGTGGGCGTGGTATCATGGCGACGCCGACAAAAGGCAGGCAAGATGATCATGTTACCGATGATGGTGACGATGATGGTGGCGACGACGGCAAGGACATTGACGGCGTCGATGCTGGTCACCCCGATGACGATGATTGTGTCCACGTGTCGGTGACGAAGGTTTTGGGAGGATTTCGACATGCGCGCGCGGCCGACGCGCGCGAGTGGTCCGCATGCTGTGCTTTGATAAGGGGTCGTGCCCCCCCAAGCATTCGGCCAAAGGCGTCCGAATGATAACGGCATGCGCTCGCGAGAGGGCTGCTTGCTCGCACTGGATGACAATGTCGGCAATCAAGAGCGCGCATATCCATATTGCAACTATATGTTTTACATATGTTGTTTCGGGAACGTCGGTTTTGCAATCTTCACGGATCCTGCGGTTTTTGACGGATTTCGTCATGCGCGCGCGACGCCGCGCGCGTGTGGACGTTGTTTCAGTTGTTGCCGTGGGTTCGTGCCCGCATCAAGCGCGCCAAGGCGTTCGAATAATTTCGGAATGCGCGCGCGTGAGGCCGGTTAGGGGCATTTGATGTTGCAGCCATTTTGGATTCTGGAAGATTTCGCAACGCGCGCGCAGATTTTTTTGAACAGCCATGTTGCACAGCCAGTCTTTCCCAACCATCCTGTGATGTTGGGCCTTCGTTTTGAAGAGACTTATAGGGAGCTCACCCGAAGATCCTAGTGGCAAAGTCCGCACGGCGTACCCAGTCCCGATTCTGCAAAACCCCCACACGTTTCGTGTCCCATTGGGAGTTCCACCGAAGGCCCCGGCGGCACAGTCCGCATTGCGCACCCGCACCCGATTCGGCACGCCCCTCACACGTTTCGTGGCCTTATGGGGGGCTTCACCAGAGGCCCCAGCGGCACAGTCAGCATGGCGTACCCGCACCCGATTCGGCACACCCCTCACACGTTTCGTGGCCCTATGGGGGGCTTCACCGAAGGCCTTGGCGGCACAGTCCGCATGACGTACCCGCACCCGATTCGGCGCATCCCTCATACGTTTTGTGGCCCCACAGGGAACTCCACCGAAAACCCAGGTGCCGCAGTCCGCATGGCGTACCCGCGCCCATTTCGGCACCTTCTTCGCACGTTTCGTGGCACTCAGGGAGCTTCACCGAAGGTCCGAGCGGCATAGCCCGCATGGCGTACCCGCGCCTGACTCGGCACACCCTCATAAGCTTCGTGGCCACGTAGGCCGCGCCACCGAAGGCCCCAGCGGCGCGGCCGCGGTAGCGCGCGCAGGCTCGCGCGCAGAGCGGTCAGCTAGTCTGGCGTGTCCGACGCGGCCACGATGGCGCTGACCGCTGGGAACTTCCCAGCGCGTCTCACAGGCCGCGCTGACGCGCGGGCACTCCAGTGCGAGTCGGTGACTCGGGTGGGCGCGGTCTCAAGGCGAGGTCGACACCAGCAGACATGATGATGATAGTAGCGACGCGGGTGTGGACGATGACAAGGACGACGGCAAGGGCAATGACGGCGCCGATGTTGCTCACGCCGATGACGATGATGGTGTCCTTGCGTCGGTGGTGGAGGATTTGTAAAGATTTCGATAAGCGCGTGGCCGACGCGCGCGAGTGTTCCGCACGCTGTACTTTGATTGGGACCTGCCCCCCCAGCGCGCGCGCGCAAGGGAGTTCGGATGATTTCGGCATGCGCGCATGAGAGGCACCTTTGGTAGAATTTGATAAACATCTGGAACAACGGTTTTGCAAAATCCCGAACGAAGGACATATAGTTTTATTCCCTTGTTATATTAAGAAGAATACTCCTGTGATTGTTTTATCTGTTTGCTCGGCACCACCGGATACTGCCAGTTGTACAGTTTTTTGAGTAAATAGGTTTTCGTGGCATTCGATTTTCACATCTTTATGCCACCTTATGGTTTCGAGCGAAAGCGACAAGCGCGCGACGACGCGTGTGAGTGTGTGTGTGTGTGTGCATTCCGTTCCATTCTTTTGCAAAGGATTCTTGCGCACGCGGGCAAGGGTGTTTGAATGTTTTCGACATGCGCGCGCGAGGGACACTTTTGGTCGCATTTGATTTGTATGTTGAAACGCCTCGGCTTTCTGTAGACTGCGCAAGAGCGCGAGTTCAGTTTTTCTTCCAGAGCAGACCCAGTTGCGAAGCCATTCGTTTCCAACCCTCCTATGGTGTTGGGTCTTCGTTTCGAGGAGACAGCGCCTACCGTTGTCCTCTCCTCCTCGTCCTCCCCCCATTCCTCCTCCCATCCCCGTGCCCCATTTCGGCACAAACCTAGCACGTTTCGTGGCCCCATAGGTGAGCTCCACTGAGAGGACTAGCGGCAGTGTCCGCTAGGCGGCCCCGCACCAGGCTCAGCACACCCTGCACACGTTTCGTGGCCCCATGGGGAGCTCCACCGGACTCCCCAGCGGCAGGGTCCGCTTGGCGGGTCCGCATCCGATTCGGCACACCCCTCACACGATTCGTGGCCCCAACGGAACCACCCGACCGAAGGCCCCAGCGGCAGGGTTGTCATGGCGGCCTGGATATCCATTTCGGCACACCCGTCGTACGTTTCGTGGCCCCACGGGGAGCTCCACCGAAGGCCCCAGTGGCAGGGTCTGCGTGACCGCCCCGCGCCCATTTCTGCACACCCATCGCACGCTTCGTGGCCCCATAAGGAGCTCCACCGAAGGCAGCAGCGGCAGGGTCCTGGTGGCCCCACCCCATGTCGGCACATCCGTCACACATTTCGTGGCCCCATAGGGGGCTCCTTGAAAGGCCCCAGCGGGAGGGTCCGCATGGCGGCCCCGCGCCAATTTCGGCAGGGTCCGCATGGCGGCCCCGTACCAATTTCGGCACACCCATCGCGCATTTCATTTCCCCATCGGGACTTGCCCCTTCTGCGTCCCACCTGCCTTGCGGCACTCGCACCCGCATATCGTTGGGTCCTTCGCCCGGATAATTCGTAAATTTCAGGGGCATTCGATGTCGAAGATTTCTGAGACATGCATGGCTTAAACTTTGAGACAAGCATATGACTACTGGCAGGATCAACCAGGTTTGTACTCAACCACTGAGCCCTGGCACGCCGAAGCATGCCAGAGACAGCAGTCTTGCACTCAAACAGTCAACCAGAGAATCCAGCAACACATGGCGACAAGCGCCAGCGCTGCAACTCATCAGAGCTTACTCTGCGACTCTGACGCGCCAGGCACGAAGAGCCGCGCAAAGCAGCACTACGCCCCAAGCGCCCAGGCCTCGCACGCTTAGCGTGCGCTGTTCTTTGAGGGATTTCGGCATGCGCGTGGGACGACGCGCGCGTGTGCACATCGTCCCCTTTTTTGCAAAGGGGTTCTTGGACCAAAATATTTGAAGATGAAGAAGTGCGCGCGCATGTTTTTTTTTCTGCAAGGGATGAGGGGCGGGGCGATACCGGTCTGGCTGGGATCATATGAACTCATCCTTAGAATGAACGATGGGGCATAATCATAAGTAAAGTGTGCATCGCCAGGGAGGGGGCTAAGTCTAACCTCGGGAAGGTGGTGGATCCAAGTTCCACTTTTTGAAAGGAGAACCTCTGTGACGATGCGACGAGGCGGCGGCGGGACGGCGACGGCGAGCACGGAACCGCCACACCGGCACGCAGGCCCAGGCGACGGGTGGCGACGAGGCGGCGACGGGCGGCGACGGCGAGCACGGAGCCGCTAGACCGGCACGGAGGCCCAGTTCCTTAGAAGAGAAGTATGGACCCCTGAGTGCAGGCACTGTGTGGGGAAAGTTCTGAGGAAGTCTCAGGCGAAACGCCTGGCCCGCCCTAGCGCCACGTCTTGGGGTGCGATAGGGAAGAGTTTTTTAGAAGGAGGAGGAGGAGGAGGAGGAGAAGGAGGATGAGGAGGAGGAGGAGAAGGAGGAGGAGGAGGAAGAGGAGGAGGAGGAGGGGGAGGATGACGAAGGAGGAGGGATAGCGGACGTACGAGGAGGGAGACAGAGTAAAATTTGGAGGAAGACGCCGAATTCGTGCTGCCTTGAGGCTTCGCTATCGAGCAAGCCTTTGGCCAACAGGGCCTCTGAAGTGTGCAGCACATCGTGTTGCATCGTGGGCGCTGAGTTGTCGCTCCTGTAGGCGTCCCGCGTCCCCAGCGAGAGGACGGACATGGGGATAGTTGGGGGGGGGAGCGCAGGAAAGGGGGGGCAAGGCTTGTGGGCACCAGGGTCTGCTGGTCCACCAGCGGGTGCGCATAATACATCAGATGATCAGTCATCGCTGATCTCACACTCAAAGTCGGTCTCCAGAGAGCTCTCGGCGACGGCAGTCAGGTAGTTTACCAACTCGGCCCATTAGGCTGGGAGGAGCCAGAGTGGACCCCACTGTGGTTGTAATGGTGCCTAAGTTTTTTGTTGCTTAAAAATAATGTAACACATTTAAATAACATAACAAACATCAAAGTACGGAAACAGTTTGAGGCCAATGCTATCAGAAAGTTCAAATTCCAAGTTGCGAGAATCCTGAAGCTCGGGGAAAGTTTGAGTAAAGCTCGGCGGCGAAGAAGTTCCATATGTCCGGAGCGCGTGTGAACATTTCGTGAACTCCCGAATTTGTTTTGAAGTTTGTCTTTTTTTCCGGAACATCCCCGAAGTTGTTCCGAACGTTGGGACATAGTTCGAACTTTTTTGATTTTGGTTAGAACTTTGTCCAAACTCTGCTTGAATCGTTCGAACTGTTTTCGGGTCTCCCCCCCGGCACTTTCGAGGCTGTCTCGAGCTCCTGCCCTCCACGGCCTCCGAGCTCGGGCTTCAGACTCCCTCCCCGCAGGCTCGAGCTCCGCGCCCTAACTTTTTTCCCAGGCAGGCCCATCGCTCCCCCCATACAGTCGGGGCGCTGAAGAAGGAACCCTGTTCGTTGGGGAGGGGCTCGGTGTTCCTTGATAGTTTTTCAGTTAGTTTCGTTTTCCTTAGGTTTTCGATGGGAAGTCGAAGTTTACCTCTGGAGAAAAGGGGCCTCGTTCCTTATCTAGGGTTCCTTAGGTCAACGCCCCGACTGTAACTTTTTTCCCAGGTAGGCCCATCGCTCCCCCCATACAGCCGGCTGCAGCACCGTGGCCTCGCTGGAGCCCCGAGGGCCGCCCTCGGGGGGTGGGCGGCGGCCTCGGCACGCCGGCCCCTCCCGGGAGCCTGCTCGGGGGGAGGCCAGGCCGCGGCCTCCACGAGTGCTGCGGCCGCCACGGGCCACCGTGAGAGGCCGGAGGAGGAGGAGGAGGAGGAGGAGGAGGAGGAGGAGGAGGAGGAGGAGGAGGAGGAGGAGGAGGAGGAGGTCATAGCCGCGGGTGTGGCGCGAAGACAATCGCGCCTCGCGCGTCGCGGTCTGGGCCAGTGCGGCCGCCCCTCTCAAGAGGGGGCTGTTCTTCCACCTCAGACTTGAGCCAAACCGGCAACACAGGAAACCCCACCAGGGGCCAAAGCGCATGCAGGCGTAGCGTCGTGCCGTCTTCGGATCGACTCTCCTCCCAGGTTCGTGCACGGGCAGGGTCGCACCGCATTCCCCGAGTGGCTATGCTACACTGCTGCTGGATCCTGTATCCACCTGCACATCCCCGAACTCGAGACACGATTGCTTGCCCCACGCACGCTCTGTGCGCAAGGTCTGTGTTAGGCATGTGGGCTCGACAAGACAAGACCTGCGACATCAATACATGCAATCTTTTTTTTTGGGGGGGGGGGGCGGGGGGCAGGGAGGGCATTTGGCGGACCCCCCCCCCCCCCCCCCCCCCCCCACTCTTTCACCTTAACTACAACCCCAAGTGGCGGATAGTCTCCGCGCGATGATGTCTGCGAGTCGCCTCTCTTGCAAGTTGCTGCAAGCATGCACGTGCAATCTGTCACATGCGGTGCAGCGACATCTACCCCAACACTCGGAAGGGTGGGTGAGGGGGGCGGGGGGGGAGTGGAGGGAGAGGAGGAAGGGGGCAACTGGAGGAGGGAGGCAGGGGGTGGGGGTCGGGGGGAAGGGGAGAGGAAGGGTAATTGGAAGGGGGCCGAGGGGGGGACGGGCGGAGGGACGCGGGCGGGGGGGGGAACTGGGGGTCCTGACATTTTGGCGTCGCGAAGCAATGAGAACACGAGGGGGGTGTCCTGGCCGTTTGGCTTGTGAGGGCCCTCACCAGGTCCTGAGGCCGTCAGACTTCGACTCATGATGAGGAGCTGGCCATCGGGAAGGGGTCAAGACCTCTGGGCAGCCACGCTGTGACAAAAGCACGACGTCGGATGTATAGGAAGGAGGGAAGAAGGGGTATTTGCTGGCTATTTCTCAAAAGGCGGTCGACAGCTTGCTGAAGCCACCTGCTGCACCCCAGCTTCCCCCATGCCGAGGCCCTCCTCCTCCTCCTCCTCCTCCTCCTCCTCCTCCTCCTCCTCCTCCTCCTCCCCCTCAACCTCCTCCACCTTCTCCGTTTCCTCCCCCTCCTCCTCCTCCTCCTCCTCCTCCTCGGCGCCTGCCCGCACTCTGGCCGGGAGTGAGAGCCTGGCCTGGTGCCATCATGCCAGCATCTGCCAACCTCAGTCTGCGCGCGCCTCGTGCGATACGCTTCAAATGCTCGCAGGCCGAATCCGTTCGGAAGCCACGGCACGGGCAAGTCAGTAACTGTGCAGCCTGCTTCCACCACTTCGCTTCCGGGATCTCAAGCACGCGCATCTACTGCACCAGAATTGCCGGTTTCCTGGTCGAAACGCTGTGCGTTCCGTGAATGGTCGTACCGCCCGCAACAGTAATACAAATCACGCGCTGGAGCTTGATCTGGGTTGCTGCAGCTGGCAGCGTGCGCAAATGGCAACCCTGGGCAACGCGGGTCCTCCATTAGCTACTCCAGGCTCCAGCAAGCATATTTTTGCATGGGCCTCGCAGAAATTTCCGGAATGCTCATGTATTGTTGGCATGCCGGAACATTTGGCCGCCGTTCGCCGCGTTGATATCCAAGGCCGCGCTCCTCGGATAACACGTGCACGCGGTCAGCGCTCCTTGCCTGCAACTGCCAGGCGCTTGTGCACTTGGGGGTGGTCAGCACGTCTACACGGCCGAGCACGTGCTCCTCAGCCTGGATACGGCCAGCGGCATGCCCAGCCCCGCGCTGCGCCAACACATCCCCAGTTTCCTTGCCTGAAGTGGCGCTCAAAAGCTGCAAGCATGACTGCAGGGACCTCGCATCCAAGTGTGGTAAGCCGTGCCTCTGGGCATGTGGGACGGAGAGCAGGGGGGGGGAGAGGAGGGTAAAGGCGGAGGGGAGGGGGGGAGGAGGATGGGGATGGGAGGGGAGGGTGCGAAGAGGGGGATGGGGAGAGGAGCGGGAGGACGATGATGATGATGATGATGATGATGATGATGATGATGATGATGATGATGATGATGATGATGATGATGCTGAGGAGGAGGATGAGGAGGAGGAGGAGGACCAGTGTAAACCCAAGAGTCAGCAACGCTGTTGGAGTTAATCCTTTCTCCAAGCTCCTTCGTCATAGGCCCATACAACGATTCATTTCCATTGAGAGGACTGCCTCGTTGGAGGACAACCGTTGGAAGATTTTGAAGCGTGCCAAAACATCGTTCTCGGGATTTGCCACGCCATGTGTCAACCTGACTGCTGCGTCTCGTACCAGGACGTCATTTCTGGGACTTCAACACCGCGAATCAACATAACTGATGCGCCCGCATAATGCTGAATCCTTCCCAAACGCAATTTCTGGTACGTTGATCAGGGGAACCCGTGAAACTCTCGCATTTTTTAGAACGAATGTGCGCGGCGCTAAGGCGAGAGCCACACTTTGAAAAGGAACCGCCATCAATTCGTGGAACTCTTGCAGTTTTTTAATTCGAATGAGCGCAGCGCTCAGGCGAGAGCCACATTTTGAAAACGACCCGCCCTCAACCCGTGAAACTCTTACAATTGTCTAAGCAACGAATGTGCGCGGCGCTAAGGCGAGAGCCACATTTTGAAAGCACCCCACCCTCAATCTGTGAAATTCTTGCAATTGTTTAATTCGAATGTGCGCGGCGCTCAGGCAAGAGCCACATTTTGAACAAGACCCGCCCTCAATCCGTGAAGCTCTTGCAAATTAAAAGAAAGAAAGTACGCGGCGCTAAGGCGAGAGCCACATTTCGAAAACGACCCTCCCTCCATCTTTGAAACTATTGCCAGTTCTGAAGCTTCAGAGTCATACATGGTGAGGGAGTCTCAGGTGAAACGCCCGGCACGCCCTAAAAACTGGCCTCGGGGTGCGGCAGGGAGAAGTTATCTATAAGGGGAAGGAATGAAGGAGGAGGAGGATGAGGAGGAGGAGGAGGAGGAGGAAGAGGAAGCGGAGCAGGAGAAGCAGGAGAAGGTGGAGGAGGAGGAGGAGGAGGAGGAGGAGAATGAGGAGGAGGAGGAGGAGGAGGAGGAGGAGGAGGAGGAGGAGGAGGAGGAGGAGGAGGAGGAGGAGGAGGATGAGAGGAGGTGGGGGACGGTGTGGGGGAGGGGGCGGATGGGGAAGGGTGGGTCGGGAGTCGGGGGGTCGGTTCTGCGGCCTAGAGGGCACGATGCGTGCTGCTGTGAGAGCGTCATTTGAGTGGCTGGAGGCCTTAATACGGCATGCCATCTTTTGTCGCCTTGCGGCATGCCGTCTACCGCTGGTCCTCCTTGACTGCGCCGCGGAGCCTTCAGGCTTGAAGGCTGGAGGCTTTTTCGCCCAACTGGGACCGGCCTGCCGAAACGGAGAGCAGAGAAGATAAGCCCATCGCCAGGATGTCGGATAAAACAGTGCGAAGAGGTGTGGTGGTCACGATCTCCTCGCCGAGCAAGCGTAAGGTCCAAGAGAACCGGTTTTTGGTCGGCTAGATGAACTTCGTGGCCCC
>CAUYUJ010022649.1:32500-58484 GCA_963575745.1 Prorocentrum cordatum | reverse complement strand
GGAGGAGGAGGAGGAGTAGGAGGAGGAGGAGGAGGAGGAGCACGAGGAGCAATCGCAGCAGCAGGAGCAGGAGGAGGAGGAGGAGGAGGAGAAGGAAGAGCAGGAGGAATAAGAGGAGGATGAGGAGGATGATGATGATGATGATGATGATGATGATGAGGAGGAGGAGGAGGAGGAGGAGGAGGAGGAGGAGGACCAGTGTAAACCCAAGAGTCATCAGCGATTTTGGAATTAACCCTCCCTCCAAGCTCCCTCTTCATAGACCCCTACAAAGGTGATTTCCACTGAGGGAACTGCCTCGTTGGAAGACAACGGTTTGAAGACCCTGAAGCATGCGAAAGCATTATTTTCGGGACTCCAACGCCACGGATCAACCTGACTGTTGCGCCGTGACGATGCAGAATCGTGCCATGCCGCCATTTCTGGGACGTCGACACCGCGAAACGACGTAACTGTCGCGCCCTCATATGCCCTCATAATCTGGAATCATTCCAAAACACCATGTCTGGTACGCTGACCATGGGAACCCGTGAAACTCTTGCATACAAAAACGAATGTGCGCAGCGCCAGGGCGAGAGCCACGTTTCGGAAAGGAACCGCCTTCAACCCGTGAAGCTCTTACAATCTTTAACACGAATCTGCGCGGCGCTAAGGCGATATCCTTTGAAGACGACCCGACCTTACTCCGTGAAACCTTTGCAACTTTTCAGAGCGACTGTGCGAATGCGCGAGCAAAGTTCCGGCAGCCTATTGGCTGAAGATGAACAGTCTTTGACATTTTGTCCTAACTATCCTATGTGTTAGGTCCTCGTTTTGAACCAGCAGCGCCGCGCGTCTCCGTCTTCCTTCTCTCCCCCCTCCTCCTCCTCCTCCGTCCACGTCCTCATCATCATCGTGTTGCCTCTTCACATTTCAACGCGCCTCTCACATGTTTCGTGGCACCATAGGGAGCTCCTCTGAAGGCCCCAGTGGATGCGTCCGCGTGCGGCCTCGCCCCATTTTCGGCAGAACCCTCACATATTTCGTGGCCTCATAGGGAGCTTCACCGAAGGCCCCAGCGGCAGGGTCCGCATGCGGCCCAGCCCGATTGCGGCAGCCCAGCAGACTCATCAGACGTTTCGTGGCCCCACCGAAGGCCCGAATGACTGCGTCTGCATGCGGCCCCGCCCCATTTGGGCAGATCCCTCACGGTTCGTGGCTCTGGCCGCGCTCCATTTTCGGCAGATTCCTCACACGTTTCATGGCCCCAAAAGGAGCTCCACCGAATGCCCCAGTGGCTGCGTCCGCATGCGGCCCCGCCCCGTTCCGGCAGACACCTCACACGTTTTCGTGGATCCATAGGGAGCTCCACCGGAGGCTCCAGTGGCTGCGTCCGCATGCGGTTCCGCCCCATTTGGGCAGATCCCTCAAACGCTTCGTGGACCCATAGGGAGCTCCCCGCATGATCCAGTGGCTGAGTCCGCATGTGGCCCCGCCCAATGTCGGCAGACTCTCACACGTTTCGTGGCCCCATGGGGAGCTTCACAGAAGGGCACAGTGACTGCGTCCGCATGCGGTCCCGCCCCATTTTGGCGGACCCCTCTCACGTTTCGTGGCCCCATAAGGACCTTCACCGAAGGGCCCCAGTGGCTGCGTCCGCATGCGTCCCTGCCCCATTTGGGCATATCCCTCACACACATCGTGGCCCCAGAAGGAGCTTCATCGAAGGCCCCAGTGGCTGCGTCCGCTTGCGACCCCACCACATGTCGGCAGACCCCTCACATGTTTCGTGCCCCCAGAGGGAACTCCACCGAAGTCCCCAGTGGCTGCGTCCGCATGCGGCCTCGCCCCATTGCGGCAGAGCCCTTACACGTCTCGTGGCTCCATAGGGAAGGCTCTGGTGGCTGCGTCCGCATGCGGCCCCGCCCCATTTCGGCAGACCCCTCACACGTTTCGTGGACCCATGGGGGGCTCCTCCGCAGGGCCCACTGGTTGCGTCCGCATGCGGCCCCGCCCAATTGCAGACCCCTACAAGTTTCGTGGACCCATGGGAGCTCTGCCGAAGGCCCCAGTGGCTGCGCCGCGCATGCGGCCCCGCCCCATTTCGGCGGACCCCTCACACGTTTCGTGACCTCAGAGGGAGCTCCACCCAAGGCCCCAATGGCTGCGTCTGCATGCGGCCCCGCCTCATTTCGGCAGAACCCTCGCACGATTCGTGGACCGGCCGATAGGGAGCTCCACCGAAGGCCCGAATGATTGCGTCTGCATGCAACCCCGCCCCATTTCTGCAGACCCTCACACATCTGGTGGCCCGCAGGGAGCTCCACCGAAGGCCCCAGTGGCTGCGTCCGCAGGCGTGGACTCCTCCTCCTCCTCCTCCTCCTTCTCCTCCTCCTCCTCCTCCTCCCCCTCCTCCTCCCCCTCCCCCTCCTCCCCCTCCTCCTTCCTCCCTGCGTTTCACCCACCCAGTACAGCGTTTCGTGGCCCCATAGGGAGCTCCACAGAAGGCCCCAGTGCCACCGCCCGTATGCGTCACCCACGCCCATTTCGTCACACCCCTCATACGTTTCGTGGCCCCATACGGAGCTCCACCGAAGGCCCCAGTGCCACCTCCCGCATGCGTCACCTGCATCCATTTCGTCACACCCCTCACACGTTTCGTGGCCCCATAGGAGCTCCACCGAAAGCCTCCGTGCCACCGCCCGCATGCGTCACCCACATGCATTTCGGCACACCCTTTACACGTGTCGTGGCCCCATAGGGAGCTCCCGTTTCGTGGCCCCATAGGGAGCTCCATCGAAGGCCCCAGTGCCATCGCCCGTATGCGTCACCCACACCCATTCCGGCACACCCCTCACAAGTTTCGCAGCCCCATAGGGAACTCCACCGATGGCCCCAGTGCCATCGCCCGTATGCGTCACCCACGCCCATTTCGTCACACCCCTTACACGCTTCGTGGCCCCATAGGGAGCTCCACAGAAGGCCCCAGTGCCACCGCCCGTATGCGTCACCCACGCCGATTTCGTCACACCCCTCTCACGTTTCGTGGCCCCATACGGAGCTCCACCGAAGGCCTCGATGCCACCGCCCGCATGCGTCACCCACGCCCATTCTGGCACACCCCTCACGCGTTTCGCGGCCCCACCGGGAGCTCCACTGAAGGCGCCAGTGCCACCGCCCGCATGCGTCACCCACATGCATTTCGGCACACCCCTCTCACGCTTCGAGGCCCCATAGGGAGCTCCCGTTTCGTGGCCCCATAGGGAGCTCCACCGAAGGCCCCAGTGCCACCGCCCGCATGCGTCACCCACGCACATTTCCGGCACATCGCTCACGCGTTTCGTGGCCCCATAGGGAGCTCCACCGAAGGCGCCAGTGGCTACGTTCGCATACGTCCACCGCACCCATTTCGGCATACCCCTCACACGCTTCGCGGCCCCATAGGGAGCTCCACCGACGGCTCCACTGGCTGCGTTCCCATGCGCCCACCGCACCTATTGCGGCGCACCCCTCACACGTTTCGTGGCCCCATAGGGAATCCCATCGACGGGCCCAGTGGCCGTTTTCGCATGCGCCCGCCGGACAAATTTTGGCACCGCCCTCACACGTTTCGTGGCCCTGTAGGGAGCTCCTCCGAATGCGGTGCGCACAACGAAGGTACTCAAACTGCATATGGTTGGGTCCTTCGCCAGGCTAATTCCAACCATCTTGTGGTGAGAGACAGCGCCCCGGCAGTGGCGCTCTGGGGCTGCGGGCATAGCTTCAGGGAGGAGCCTTCGGGAGTTGCTAGAGGTGCCCCAAGGAGAAGGCGCCCCCAGGATCGGAGGCCTTCGGGGAGCAAGTCGAGCCAAGAACAAGGATCGGACAAAGACTGAGTCTTCGCAATTTGCGTTGCTCGAATCAGCCTCGAACGAACGGTCTCCCGCGGTCGCTCGAACGAACGCTCGAACGAGTGGTCGCCCGCGGCGCCCCCCACCCAAGAGCGCCAACCCACGCGACGACCCCCGCGAAGGCCCCCGCGCAGAGACCTTGCAAAGAGCCCTGGTGTCACCCTGCCAAAAAGTGTAAAGACCATGAAGAGACCCCTGCGGCGAAAACCCCGCCACGAACCTTAAGAAGACCTTGCAATACCACGCATTCCCCTGCGAGAGACCCTGCAATGCGTTGTAAGTCCCTACAGCTGGACCTGCGGTACCTTGCAATTGCCCTTCAATCTCTCCAGCACCCAGCCCTCTGGGCGTAGAACGTTTGAGGAATCCTGCCTTGGCTTGGGGGTGCCCTCTCGGGGCCCCCCCGAAGGTTCTGCAAGGCTCCAGGGGGGGCTCCAAGACAGGCCCGAGCGGGCGCCGAGAGAAGCCGCAGAAGGCCCCAGAGGGCCCCGGGAGCGGCCCAAGGGGGCTCCAAGAGGGGCGCACGACGCATCGCGCCAGACTCCGCACGACTGAGTTTGGCGCGATGCTTGCTACATGCCCAGTGGGAACTCTCTTTGGGCCCTCTCCCGGCCCACGGGGGCCCCTCGAAGAGATTTCCGGGAATTCCTCGGGGCCCTCCCTGGCCGCGTGAGATCGTTGGGCCCAGGCCCAAACGATATCATAGGAACAGGCTAGCGCATGAAATCGTTGGAGCCGGAGCCCCAAAGATATCGCGCGGCCTAGGGAGGGCCTACAGGGATCCCCAAGAGGGCCCCAAGAGAGCCCCCGAAACCATCTTGGGCCCTTTGCGCGGCCCTGTGGGGGCTCTCCTGGGGCTTCTGGCGACGACAAACCTGGAGCCATTCTTCTATTCCCCCCTTTTTCCACGGGCAGCGGCTGCCCCGTTTTTTGTTTCACCGCACGCTGCCACGCTTCCCTGATCACGGCGACTCGCCTGGGCATCTTCTCTGAAGGGATACGCGAAACGACAAGAACTCAAGGACTGCCGCAAAGCACCTTCGTAGCGAATGAGGACGCTGCGAATGGCCCCCGGCACCCCCCGATCTTGGCCTGATCATCAACTTTTGGCCTCCTCTCAGCTCAACCCTCCCTCAACGGCGTCACGCCGACGCTCGCGCGTGGCCTGAATGATGGCCTCCGCGGCCCGCCACCGGGCAGCAACCTTGGCAGCGGGATCTGCGGTGCCTTCTGGGAGCTCGCTCGTCCACCCCCAGTGAACCTGCAGGGGGGCCCGAACGACCCCAGAGCGCGATTACTGGCCGACTATCCGACCATGCCTCCAGATTGTTGAAGGCTCTGGGAGACCTGCCCTCGGCGACTGCGCCGCGCTCGGGTTGCAACGCAATCCCCCTCGTGCCATCCTTGCCCTCTCCCAAGTAGTTTGACGAGGCGGTTTTGACGATGACGCGATTTGACGAATCTTAGTCTGACGAGGTTGAAACCGGGATATGACGACATTTGACGAACTTTGACGAGATTTGACGCAAGCGACTTTTTTCGAGACATCCTCGCAAATGTTTTGGCGAGACTTTGAAGGGTGCCCTTGGGAAGGGAAACTTACTTTGACGACGGCAACTCCGTGCAAATCTTGAAACGAAGATTCGTCAAACTAAACCTCGTCAAACTAGGGGGCTGGGAAAAGAGGCATCGTGGACTGTGTAGGGGATTGCGTTGCGATCCGAGGGGGCCACTGCCCGGCATGCTCCTCCGAGCTCCTCCGAACTCCTACGGAATCCCGCCCCCCCAGGGGCCCAGAGCGGCCCCTCCCCTTCTCTGGAAATCACCCTCCGAACAAATGATTCTTCAAAGTAGGTAAGGGCCTCGGCGTTTGAAGATTTCCAGAGTTTTCCAGTAAGTTTGGAAATGAGGGATTCGTTCGACCAGTCTTGGGGCCGTCTTGGGAGCCTCTGGGGGCCCTCTTGGGGGCCTCTTGGAATTGTTTTGGGGCCCGTTCGGGCCCCTCCGAGGGCCCAGGTAAGGGTCCAAGAAGGCCCCGAGAGGGCTACAAGAGGCCCCCAAGAGGGCCTGAACAGTGTCCCAAGAGGGCCTCATCATCGATCGCGCAAGAGAGGCTTCGCGTGACCGCGCTGGGGGGCCCTCTTGGAACCGCCTTGGGGCCCTGAGCTGTCTCGGGGCCCCCTTGGGCCCTTCCTACGTCTTCAGGGCCCTCAGATGGCTCCAAGAGGGCCCCAAGACCGCCCCAAGAGGACCCCAAGAGCGGTCACGCGTTGCCTCTCTTGCGTGACCGATCTTGGGGCCTTCTTGGGGCCATCTTGGAGCTGCCTCGGGGCACTCTTGGAGCCGACTTGGAGCCCCCTTGGGCCCTTCCTAGGGCCCTCAGACGGCTCCAAGAGGGCCCCAAGACAGCTCCAAGAGGACCCCCAAAGCGGTCACTGAGGGAACCGAACGATTCACCTACGCCGCGACCCACCCGCAACCCATCCGCGACCCACTTGCGACCCATCGGCGCCGCAAACCACTTGAGATCCACCTGCTCCGCGACCCGCCCGAGCCGCGACCCACCCGCGCCGCGTCCAAACCGCCAGGACGACGACAACAATACCAACAATAAGCAGAATCCTCACCGTGGATCCCCACTTCAGCAACGCACCCAGGGACACTGTAAGACCGTTCGGCCCCCTCACTCTGATTTAATTACTTCGCCACGCTGTGAAGAATTCCTCCGCGGACAGCCCTCATGCACGAAGGAACGCTCGCTAAAACGAGATCCTACAATGGAGTTCCGCGCCCGCGGCCGACGGAGAAACAACGTCGGCGGGTGCTTGGGCCTACCGCAAGGCACCTGTTGGTCTCCATGAGCATGCCCGCGAAGTTGCCCTACTTCCCGGCCAGACGCACCACTGACAGTCTCGATGCTTCGCGATGATTGGACGACGGCGACGATATGAATGGGTGGCCCCTTTCAAGAATGCGTTCTTAGATGGCGCCCGAACTGAAGCACCCCTGGACAGCACAACGCGAATATCTCGCGCAAAGGTTCTAGCATCGTGTACGTCCAGGACGAACCCCTGTACGTCGCTTCAACGCAGAGGCGCAGATCTGAACGTAAGGCGCGAGGTCATACCTGGCGCCCCTGGAGGCACCTCTGCCCAGGGACACCTCTAGCAACACCCGAAATCTGGGGAGGGGAGGGAAGGGGGCGAGGACGGGGATGGGGAGAGGAGCGGGAGGAGGAGGAGGAGGATGATGATGAGGAGGAGAAGGCGGATGATGATGCTGATGATGATGATGATGATGATGATGATGATGATGATGATGATGATGATGATGATGATGATGATGATGATGATGATGATGATGATGATGATGATGATGCTGATGCTGCTGCTGCTGCTGATGATGATGATGATGATGATGCTGTTGCTGCTGATGATGCTGATGATGATGTGCTGCTGATGATGATGATGATGATGATGATGCTGATGATGATGATGATGATGATGATGATGATGCTGCTGCTGCTGATGATGATGATGATGATGATGATGATGATGATGATGATGATGATGATGATGATGATGATGATGATGATGAGGAGGAGGAGGAGGAGGAGGAGGAGGAGGAGGCGGGAGGAGGAGGGGAGGAAAAGGAGGAGAGTGAGGGGATGGGGGACGGGGGGAGGGGGGCGGATGGCGAAGGGTGGGTCGGGAGTCGGGGGGGTCAGTTCTGCGGCCCAGAGGGCACGATGCGTGCTGCTGTGAGAGCGTCAGTTGTGTGGCTGGAGGCCTTGCGGCGTGCCGTCTACCGCTGCTCCGCCTGGATTGCGGCAGCTGGCCTTCAGGCTTGAAGGCTGGAGGCCTCTCTACCCAACTCCAACCGGACAGCCGAATCGGAGAGCAAAGAAGATAAGCCCACCGCCAGGACGTCGTATAAAGCAGAGCGAAGAGGTGTGGTGGCCACAATTTCCTCGCCGAGCAAGTCTAAGGTCCCTGTTGGTCGGCTCAGTGATATTTTCTGGCCCCCCCTGACCCTGGGGGCTGGCAGGGCGGACGGACGTTGCTTGGAGGCGGTCGGGAATTGCCCCTGTTTCCCGCTGCGGGGTCGTGTTCTGTGACCTCGAGGAGCGGTGCGCATGGATATGCTGCCCGCCCCGGAATGCGGGGAGATATCTACATCCACCGCCGCCCCGTGGACGAGGGCAGGGCTCCGGAAGCGGTGGCCTCGCGGTTCATCAAACCCACCCCAAGCTCGTGGCAGGAGGCAGAGGAGGGGTCGGAGAGTATGGGCCCTGATCCCAGACCGTTTGGCCAAAGACGTCCACCTAGGCCACCTAAAGATCTAGAGATCCAGATCATGTGGCTCAATGGGCGACGGGGACGGGTTTGCGAGGGGAGGGACCAGATGAGGAGGATGACAGGGATAGGGTAACAGCAGGAGGAGGAGGAAGAGGGTACGAGGGGAAGGGAATAGGAGGTGGAGGAGGAGGATAATGAGGAGGAGGAGGAGGAGGAGGAGGAGGAGGAGGAGGAGGAGGAGGAGGAGGAGGAGGAGGAGGAGGAGGAGGAGGAGGAGGAGGAGGGAGGAGGGGAGGAGGGGAGGAGGAGGGGGAGGAGGAGGAGGAGGAGGAGGAGGAGGAGGAGGAGGAGGAGGAGGAGGAGCAGGAGGAGAGCAGGAGGAGGGAGGAGGAGGAGGAGGAGGAGGAGGAGGAGGAGGAGGAGGAGGAGGAGGAGGAGAGGGAGGAGGAGGAGGAGGAGGAGGAGGAGAAGGAGGAGGAGGAGGAGGAGCAGGAGGAGCAGGAGGAGGGAGGAGGAGGAGGAGGAGGAGGAGGAGGAGGAGGAGGAGGATTTGGAGCAGGAGAAACCAAATACGTTATGTTCTTTATCAACCTGGTCATCATCGTGAGTACCGTAACCATGGTGGCCCAAATAGTCGGTTTGCTCACCGAAGTGCAATTGCCGTTTGCGTCGCCGCGTTAGCGCCCAAACAACATATTAACAGAAACGTGAAGAGCACACCATGATGCCTGATGTGTTTGTGAAATCTCATGTTATGGACTAGGAAGGCGATGCCGTCACTGTAGATGTTGGCGGATCCACAGCTGCAAGCCTCGCGAGCTGTGAATTCAACGGGGCATACAGATCAGCAAAGTTTGAGTGGCGTCGTTCGAAACGCGGCTGGCCGCCGCAGTGTGCGCTAGGATCATTGGCCGTCCTTCAGTGTAAAAGAATTGTTTAAGAACTCTGCTGATGGGCACGACAGGTTCGGCTTGTTTTGGCCTCGCCAGCTGTTTCTCAATACTCGACGAACGGCCATGACTTCTTAAACCGCACAGCCGAAGAACACAGGCAACTATCGCAGGCAAGTCCCAACGATCGGGCCCACAAGCACCGAACGCAAGTCTTGCCCACTAATGCTTGTGGATGGCCGGCAACTTGGTAGTGGGCACGAGCTTTTCGGTTTGGTTTGGGCCCATTACTTTTTGTTCGAGGCCCGACAGACGGCCATGGCCCTCAAGTGACATTGCCAGATAACACAGATACCGTCAAAGAAAGCAGGGATTGCCGTCGTTGCCGCCAGCCCCAGCCCGCGTCATCCAAGTACAAATGCCGTCGTCGTAATTGCTACCGTCGGTGCATCCGCTGTGGTTTGACCGCAGAGCGGCCCCAGGGCGCGCTCATTCCACCCTTCGGGGAGCGCGGGTGGGGAGGGGAATTGCTGTCGCGGACCGTATGGCGGAGGTGGTCAACGATGTCGACGGAGCCAAAGAAGAGCTGTCGTTGCGCGATCTGGTCGCGAAGACGCGCGCTGCCGTGGAGCAACGGGCGGAAAGGAGCGCTTATCGCCCCGAGGGACAGTGTGACCAGCTGTGCAGCGCGAGTGCGTCGGTCGAGGCCGTTTGCCTTCCTGGTGCCTCGTCGGGCGGGCCCTCGCCCGATTCTCTTGCCCGCTCCTGCTTCCCCTTCCCCTCCCTTCTCCCCCCCCCCCCCCCCTGTCGGCGCCGCCATGGCGTCGGCGGCCAGCCAGCGGCGAGCTGGCCGCAGCCCTCGTGCTGCCACCGCTGCGCGGCCCAGCCCCCGGCGCGGGGCTCACGGTGGTGCTGTCCGGCTAGGTCGGCCACTACGCCCCGTCCCTTCCCGACGGTCGACGTTTGATTCGACCATTAGCAACATCCCTTGATCTGGACGCTTCCTCCGCGGAGCGCGTCCACCTCGTCGCCTTTTCCCACTACCCGCGGGATACGTCGCGCTTCTGGGAGTCCCCGTTGGCTCAGTCCTCAGTTGTTCTGAGCGGACTTCTAGGGGAACCCCTACCCGGATTGGCATTGAGTTGGCGCTCGCCAGCAGCATTTCCCCCACCTTTGCCTGGCATCCTCACGTCTCGTCCGGCTTTGCCATAATCTTCGCCTCGCACTGCGCGGATTTGCTCTTCGGCAATCACGCGGCGGCCTTCACGTTTTGAGTGTGCTTCTTTCTGTCCTCCCCTCAGGCCCTCCCTTCCCGCGCTCTTTGGTGCCTTGCTGTGCTCCGGTGCGTCCCGCCGCTGCTTGACCGACGTTTGATCCCTCACGTCCGCCGACCAAAGCATGTTTGCACGTACAACTGTCGACTCCTCATAGTCGGCCTCGGGCAGCGGCGGAAAGACGCGTGTGATTTGTGTCGGTTCGACAGAAGTTAGAGGATGAGGCGGATGAGGAGGACGCCAACAAGGCGGAGGACAATGGTATCATACGAGGTGGATGCAGAGGCCGGTCCGTGTCGCACTGGTAGCGATACGGCCATTGGTCCCGTTGCGAGCTCGCTGGCGGCAGTCTTGCCCTGGGTAGTCCATGGTGAAAGAAGTGCAAGCGTTGTTTCCAGTCTTCACCCATCCACCCGAGTCTTGTCTCTGCTCCATCCAATCCCAGTCAGGTCTCCCTTCGGAGGAGGAAGAGGAGGGAATGACAGAGGGAGGAGGGGGCAGGACAAGGAGGCAATGAGAAACGAAGGGAGAGTGGAGGGAGTAGAGGGAGGTTCGAGTGAGGATGGGCCAGGGCGAACGACTTGTTGGGTGGCTGGTTGGTCACTCCGCTGATTGACCTGTTGTCAACGGCTGGTAGTTGGTTTTGGCTGGTTGCTGGCTGGCTGGTTGCTCGCATCTGTAGTAATTTCAGAAGGGGTAATGGCCCTGGGGGTCGCGCTTCCGTTTTAATGTGCGAGGGTTCGCGGCGTTGGGAGCGCGCACAATGGATTTTGTGTCCTGGGTGGGCATTTTTCGGCAGCATCCTTAGGGTGGTGGGCTTTCGGCTTCGGGGGTGTTGCAGCGGTGAGGGGGGTGCAGACTGGGGCGAGTGCAGCTTCCAGTTAGCGGTCGCGTGGTCAGACCGCAACGCGGTAAGCAGGACACGAGTCAGAGAAGGAGTAGGAGGCGAAGGAGGAAGGATGAGTAGGAAAAGGAGGGTGGATGGGAGGGAGGAGCGGTAATTCGGGAGTAGAGGGAGGCAGAGAGGCAGGGGTGGGGAGGCAGGAGGATGAGGAGAAGGATATAACTTGATGATCAGGGTCAAAAGAAACTTGATAATGATGAAGATGATGATGGGAAGGAGCAGAAGGATGAGGCGTAGGAAGCGGAGTCGGAACATGATGAGCAGGATCAGGATGCAGATGAGAATGGGGATGAGGATGCTGATGATGCTGATGGTGCTGATGATTGTGATGATGCTGATGCTGATGCTGATGCTGCTGCTGTTGAGGATGATGATGATCATGGCGCCTATGATGATGGTGATGATGCTGCTGATGATGATGACGTTGACAATGACGGTGACGACGATGATGACGATGACGATGATGGTTCTGGTGGTGTCGATGGCGATGATGATGACGATGCTGATTACGCCGATGATGTTGTTGATGGTGGTGATAGTGGTGGTGGTGGTGATGATGACGATGATTTGGGTGGTGATGGTGATGGTGGTAGTAGTTGTGATACCGAGACGGGGTAAGAGGGGGAAGACGAGGTAGATGGGGCATACGATGAGGAGGAGGAGGAGGAGGAGGAGGAGGAGGAGGAGGAGTAAGGAACGAGGGAGGGATGTAGGGAGGGAGGGGGGGGATGATGGTGATGGTGGTTGTTGTGATGCTGATGGTGACGGTAATGCTGCTGATGATGATGTTGGTGCTGCTGATGACGATGATGATGCTGACGACGACGATGATGATGTTGACTATGATGATGCTGATGGCCATGAAGGTGAAGATGATGATGAAGATGATGATGATGATGCTGATGATGATGATGATGGTGGTGGTGATGGTGGTGATGCGGATGATGATGAGGATGATGATGGTGATGATGCTGATGATGATGATGATGCTGATGCTGATGATGGTGAGGCTGCAGCTGATGACGCTGATGATGATGACGATGATGATGATGATGATGATGATGATGATGATGATGCTAGTGATGATGGTGATGATGATGCTGCTGACGATGCTGATGTTGTTTTTTTGTTGATTCTCGATGGTCGTGGCACTGATTATGATGACGATGCTGATGCTGCTGATGATGATGACGATGGCGATTGTGGTGGTGGTGGAAGTCAGTTGTTGGTGATGCTGATGATGACGACGATGAAGATGATAATGATGCTGGTGATGATGATGATGCTGATGCTGATGCTACTGATGACGATGATGATGCTGATGCTGACTAGGATGATGATGATGATGATGATGATGATGATGGTGATGATGATGAGGATGCTGCTGTTGATGATGATGAGCATGATGCTGCTGATGATGCTGCTGATGATGATGATGATGATGATGGTCGGGGTGGTGATGATCATGATGACGCTGATGATGATTATGATGATGACGTTGATGTTGATGTTGTTGTTGTTGATGAGGATGATGATGATGATGGTGATGCTGATGATGAAGAAGCTGATGATGATGTCGGTGCTGGATGATGGTGATGCTGCTGATGATCATGTGGAGGAGTATCGATGAGTCTGTCTTGGGGGGCCACCCGCAGGCCAAGGGTCGCCCAAGCAACTGGCCCATGTCCCCGATCCCGCCGCTGATCTGAGAAACTGCACGCTTGCCAGCGTGGATCCCAAACACTTAGTAGTAATGGCACTGCGGATGTGTGAGCTGCGTGATGCACAAGTATCTCCTTGGTCGTGTTCCGAGGAGCACGTGCGCACCCTCGGGACACCCCCACAGGCGGCAACTGCTGGCAAAGCGGGGCAACGGGCCAGAACATGGCGAGTCTTCGGGACACCCCCACAGGCGGCGACAGGCGGCAACGGGTCTGAACGTGCCGAATCCTTTGGACACCCCCACAGGCGGCAACGGGGCAACTGGCCAGAACGTGTCATCTCAAGGACCCTCCCCCCCCAGCCTGCGGCAACGGGCGGCAACGGAGAGGCAACAAGCCGGAACGTGGCGAATCCTCGCGACGCACATCCAAGTACCTCGAAACGCAAGCAAGTACCCCTTGGATGATGATGATGATGATGAGGAGGAGGAGGAGGAGGAGAAGGAGGAGGGGATGATGGTGATGATGGTGATGATGGTGCTGATGATGATGCTGATGATGATGATGATGATGATGATGATGATGATGCTGATGATGATGATGCTGATGATGATGATGATGATGATGATGATGATGATGATGATGATCAGTAGGAGGAGGAGGAGGAGGAGTTAAGGAGGAGGAGGAGGAGGAGGTACCCTTAGGATGATGATGATGATGATGATGAGGAGGAGGAGGAGGAGGAGGAGGAGGAGGAGGAGGAGACGGAGGAGGAGGGATGATGGTGATGATGGTGATGATTGTGCTGATGATGCTGCTGATGATGATGATGATGATGATGATGATGATGGTGCTGATGATGCTGATGCTGACTAGGATGATGATGATGATGATGATGATGATGATGATGATGAGGAGGAGGAGGAGGAGGAGGAGGAGGAGGAGGAGGAGGAACACTGTTTGGAGAATATACTTTCGAAGGATGGCGCGGATCATTCGGGGCGGCGCCGGATCCCCCTACCCGCACTCTCGGGAAGGCGCTAGTCCCCGCGCGCTCCGCGCGCCAGGGAAGGGTTGTGGGGAGGGGAGAAGCCGGCTCCGATCGCAGACATTGGCGCAGACCTCCGACAGCTTGTGTTCACGTCCATGCCGGGTCGCTCTTCCTCGCAGGCCTAGAGATTGACACCAACACCAATATCGGCGGTTTGCTTCCAGCTGGGGAAGAAGATCCCGATTCCGGTGATGGTGGTAATATTCTGGTTGCCAAGGTTGCCGAAATATTACCACCAACACCGAAATCCAGGATCATTTTCCCCCTGTGGAGGCAACACCCTGTGTTGGTGCTGGTGCCCATTTCCAGGCCTCCTACTTCCGTGCATGGCCGACGTGCCGTCTGTGTGTCTCCGGCGCGTGCCCTCTCCCTCCTCGGCGGAGGGCCACCGGAGCGGGCAGTCCGTGTGCAGCAGCGGCACTGCCTGCCCCACCGCTCTGGCCGCACAGCTCGGGGTGGACGAAGGTCGGGGGGGGGGGTAGGGGTATGTGGCCCCCTACCACCGCTCTGGCCGCACGGCCCGGGGCGGACGACGGTCGGCTGGCCCCCACCAGGCGGTGCGGTGAGGGCACCGTGAGTCCGTGGGGCCTCTCGGGGCGGCCGCGCGGCCTCGGGGCTTTTGGGGCCGTTTTCTCCGAGGGATGTCTCGGGAGGCTGGGGTTAGGTCGGGCCTGTCCCTCTACAGGGGGAATATTCAGAAATAGATCTGGGGACTATTTTTTCATTTTTTTTGATGTTGTTTGTTTTGACAATTTTTGATTATTTTTGAAGTATTTTTTATATTTCGTCGAAAGCCCCCCTTGTAGGGGGACACGCCCGCCCGACTTCAGACTGGGGCCTCCGGGGTCCCAAAACGGTGCGGTGGCAGACCGTGCGCCCCAGGCCTCCTGCCCGGGGTCGGAGGGGACGGGGTCGGAGGGTCGCGCCGCAGCGCCGAGGCATCGACGGTGCGGCTCGCTGTGGAGCCCGGTGCTCCCCACGCCGACGTCGCGGAGGCGTCGCCGACGTCGCGCCGCCGATGCATTGGCGAGGCCTCGGCGAGGCGGCGCGACCCGTGGACCCCATGCGCTCGGACCCCATCCGGGAGGCCCCTCGTGCGGTGAGGCCTCTCGGGATGCCGAGCTCACTGCACGGTCCGCCACCGCGCTGTGTCAGGCGCTCGAGGATACGTCGAGCGCTGCCGGGTGCAGTCGTGCTCGCCCCCCGCGCTGGGCATCCCTCGTCGCCGGCACGAGCGTGGCCGTCTCCGGCGTCGGTGGGCGCTGGGAAGACCAGCGCTGCGTCAGCGCTGCGTGCCGCTGCCTCGCTGCCGCCCCCCCCCTTCCCACTGCCTCGGGCACAGAGGGCGGATCCCGGCCGGGCCCGTCCAGGGCCCAGGGTCGGTGGGTATGTCCCTCTGGCCGAGCCAGAAGGGCACCCTGCACGGTGTCGGTGCCTTTCCGGTTTCCCCGGGTCCTGGGCCCAGGGTGAGCTCGGCAAGGATCGCCGCAGTCTCGCAGTTCTCGTGCTTCTACCCTCGTCCACCCCGAGGCATGCCTGGCGGTGCCCTCAGCGGCGCGCGCACGTGCGCGGGAGTGCTCAAAGCCCTTCACGGTCTCGTCTTGCATTTTAACATCGACGCGCGGCCACCACGTGAGTTCGCCGACGATTCAGCCCGGATGACGTCGGCAGGTTGCTACCTACTGCCGCGTCAAGCGCGCTGGTATTTCTGACCATATGGTGGGCTGTGGTCCAGCTGCCCGCGGCGAGTCCTGCCACCGTGCCAGCGCCGACACTCTGAGCTTCGAAAGCCGTCCATGATAATCAATAATTTGAGAACTCTCGAGTCTAGTCCTTGAGGGGTTCTCATGGGGACTATCTGGGCAGTCTTGGGCTCCTCTTGCGTTTCTCATGTGCCCCCCCCCCCCCCGAAAAGGACGAGGGACTCGCGCATCGCTGTGACATCGCCCAGACCGTGATGCGCGACGAACTTCGCACCCTCGTAGTGGCCGTAGCTACATGAACGCATACGTTCGGAGGTCAGCGTTGATCTCTTGGGTCGACGCCGACCCCCCGCCTGGCGCGCGAAGCGCGCCTGGGGGCGCCCTCTCGGGGCCCTCTTGGGGCCTTCTTGGGGCCCACTTGAGGACCTCTTGGGCCCTCTTGGGGCCCTCTTGGGGCCCTCTTGGCCTCGTCCTTGTTGCTGTCCTGGGCCGTCTTGGGTCCCTCTCTGCCGTCTGGGGAGTTGCTTGGGTCTGTCTTGGGGGCCTCTTGTGGCCATCTTGGGGCCATCTTGGAGCTGTCCTGGGCCGTCTAGGGCTCCCCCTCCTCCTCTTCCTTCTCCTCCTCCTCCTCCTCCTCCTCCTCCTACTCCATCCCCCCCCTCCTCGAGCCACTTTCTCAGGCTTGCCCAGGTGCGTGGCTTTTGGCAGGTGCCGCCCTGCTTCCTTCCCCCCTCTCCCGCCCCTGCGCGCTCCCGGTGGTTGTGGCCGAGAGGCTCGACGCTGTCGCGGGCCATGTTCGGGCGGGGCGTGCAGTTGCCGTGTCGATCGTTGCTCATCCTGGCGATCAAGCTGGTGGTACAGGCAGCTCCAGGTGCCATCGGCCCTGCGGCCCATGGGGCACGCCTTGCAGCAGCTGCGCGCCATCCAGATGCTCGCCGGCTCCATGGTCGCGGTCGATCGGGGGCACGTGTTCAGCAGTGGTATTTGCAAGATCTCGCTCTGGCTCTACCCTCGGCCTGGTGATGGTGGTGATGCTCGGCCCGTACATGGACCTGGAGGTGCAGGAGAGGATGATGACCACGATGGCGGACATGGACGCCGCCGACCCTGTCAGCGAGAGCGTGATGGCCGTGACCCTTGGTGGGAGGGCGGTACTGATCCGTGGAGCGGTAGTGTCCTACCTGGCGGAGGCTGCTGGGCTCCTCGTTCTAAGGTGTCTCGCCATCATGCGGAATTGCCTGGCCACGTTCCAGGTGAACTTGCTGCGGTGCCGCTCTTCTCCTTCAGCGCGGATGCGAAGATTTTCGTCCCAACCTACGAGTGCCCGCCTGTGGTGATGCCGCTGCCAATCCAGTATGAGATGGAGAAGGCAGAATTGAATGCAGTCCGCCCTCGTGATGTTCCTCCTCCCGCTCCTGCTCTTGCCCGTGATGAACTTCCTGCGGCGGGTGATCCTGGCCAGTTGCATGCTCTCCATGGCTCTTTCCTTCGTGCTGTACGGGAAGGTGCTGATGAAGCTCGTGCAGTGGCCTCTCCTGCTGGTCTCCCTGGAGACTTGGACTATATGTTATATGGCAACCATTCGGAGTGTCATCCTTTTACCACTCTGCCAATGGATGGTCCCGATGGTGATGCATTTCGTGGTGATCTTACTGGTCATGTTCCGGCAGATCGTGATGTGCCTCTTGCTGGTGGGGTTCATGACCACGGTGCGCTTCCAGCTGTGCGCGATCCTGATTGGTATCTCGCTCTTCAGGCTTCACTTCGTGAGTTTCATGATGTGGCCCACGCTGTATGTAGTGATCGTCTGTCTTGTGAGCCTCCTGCTCCAGAAGGACCTCAAGCTGGCCCTGATCCAGGTGGTGGTACTCGTGATGGGCACGGTGGTGATGTTTAGGCGGTGCGTGACCCCCCACAAGGTGTACGGCCTTCTCTGGCTGATGTCTGTTCTGAATGTGAATGGTGCATCGGAGTCTTTGACGTGATCTTTCATCCCGAGCTGAATGGTCAGACCGGTCTTGTCGAGTCGATTCAGCCTGGCGGAAAAGATGAGCTTCGCATGTTTGTGGATGGACGTTGTATCTCTCTGCGAGCGACCAAGGTAGAGGAGACGCATGCCCCGTTCTTCCGCCAGTGTGTAGTGTTCGTCTACGGTGACCCTTCCGATGCGCGCGAGCTGTGCTCTTTCTGTGGTGCCTCAGCTTCTGATGGGGAGGAGGTCGAACGTCGCCCCGAGCTGCGGGAGGGTGTCTTCCAGCGGCTCTCCGCGAAGCAGAACGGATTCTAGTAGTGCTGAGCTTCCACGAGTGAACTGCTTGGGTTGGCTGTCTCTTCGTGCGGAACGGATTAGAGGTCAATTAGCAGTGGATTGTTTTGTTTCTTGTTTTCGTTTTGAGGGTTTGTTGTCTCAGTTTGCACATTACATCATCATCAACATTGTCATTGCCATCATCATCGTTTAATTTCAGCGCCAACATCAACATCAACAACATCATCCATCAACACCAGCATCGGTACCGCTATCAACGTCATCGTCAACACATCGCATCGTATTGCCCCAATACCAATGTCGTCATCGTCGACAACATCATTAACGACATCACTCATCATCATCATTGCCAACATGCACCGTGCACAACATCCTCCGTGAACGTCGTTATCAGCCACGAACCGTGTGAGGGGTGTGCCCAGCGGGTCGGGCGGGGACATATGGATGTCGTACGCAACCGTGTGAGGGGTGTGCCGACTGGGCCGTCATCATCGTCGACATCGTCCATAGCCGTTCTGGCCCAATGTAGCGTGGACGTGTTCCAATAGATTGCCAGAGCCGCTGCGCGCGGCCGCGCACTGGACAAGAACGAGGGGCGAGATTGACACAACATCAGAAATGTTGGCGCCTCCTGTCTTAAGCAGGGTTTGCTGAACAAAGCGTGGGAGGACCCGCGGTCTCTTGCAGTGCGATCGACTACGAGCGACGGTGCGCCACTCACCGTTTCAGACACGATGAAAGAGAACGAAAAACTTGGCGAGACGGTTTTCAAAAGATATGGAAAAAGCTGCCATGAGTTTCTCGTCGGAAACCAGTACTACAAAGTGATCAACAACATTGGCCAAGAATGGGCGCGCGCTCTGCCCATGGACCCTCGCCCATTGACAAAAGGAAAAACAGCAATTGCGGAATTCGCCGCGTTTCGCGACGTTGGTGCGACTCTTCGTTCGGCAGGGTTCCAGGGCGAAGTACTTGAACACTATTGTTGGGACAGAGCAACATGCAACGCATTATCTCGCCTGGTGAAAGTTTGGCATCGCGCAGTGCAGTTCCGTCCAACGGATCAGGCGCCAGGTGATACTTTGCAGGAAACACAGTTTGTCGTAACCACAGCTTGCGCATGTCACGACGCCAACAAAGCAAATTCATGGGCCCTTTGGACGGAAACAGAAAACCAGGAAACATTGAGAAACGTACTTGTTGCTGCAGAGGCTGTTCGTCATTCTCCAAATATATTCAAATACCACATGGACGAATGGCTTTTCAAACGAATCGTTTTCGCGCCGTCGTTGACAGAGGAAGAATTCGACACATTCAGATTGACGTGGGGTGCCCTAGGGATGGCAAGTTCAGTGGTAGATATGCTGTGTGATGAATTTCAATTGGGATTCAAAAAACGACCAGTTGCTTATACATTGCGCAGTGAAAAATAGACGCGACATCGCCGATACAGTCAGGGGTGTTCCGCTAAAAGGATGGAGCTTAACGGTTCACGGAGCCACGGTGGATTACAGTAGGCGTTGCATCGCAGGGAATTGTGTTCGCAATGCTCACTGGAATGAACAATCTTGTTGATTACATTGTCAATGCAACAAAATCCAGTAACTTCTTTTTGCATGGTATGGTATAGGCTGGATCAACCTGGCCTTGAGTTTGTTGTAACCCAAGCATTGGTCGTTCGTGTAAGCGAAAGTCTGTTGCACGAGCTCCAGGCCGATGGCAGAGTAGTCAAGAGGGTTGAAGAATTGTTGCAGGTTTTACAAGGTGAAATCACATGGCTGGTGCACTTACCAATTGAAGTATTCTCTACGATCGGCACAGCATGCGACATGAACGGTCAGGAACTCTTCGACGTGGCAGCTCGGGCAGGACACGTAGTGATCGCCTTCTGTCAGTATCGCATTTTCGACAGGCTCCGCGAATACCCCTTCTCGCTCGCACTTGGTAGTGACGATGATATACAAAGGCAACCCGAGAACTTGAAGGATGGCCCCGAGCCCGACGAACAGTGCGCCAACCAGATGTGGCATTTATTGCAGAATGGGTGCAGCATGTCTCGTCTGCTCCGTGTAGTGAAGGCTTTGCAGGGCTTGGAGTGGGCGACCGTGACAGCAGAGCAGCTGCGCACTTCTGCAGCGCAGCTCATACGCCGACATCCCGAATACGGTTGTGAAACTCTGGTGGCCAGGAGCTCCGTAAACACATGGGACAAACTGTTGCCGAGGAAAACCGCTGATGAGAAACGTATGGAGAAGTTAGGCAAGGGCGTTGAAAAACTTCAGCGGGCAAACCCTTGGAAGAGCGGAGGGCGGCAGTTGTTCTTCCGAGATCTGATGGGCGTGGCTCGCCAGAAAACGTGGAACTTCAAACCAGTCGATGCGCAGTTGCAGGTCATGGCTAGACGCTCCGATACATGGTTTAACAAAACTTCGCGAGTCAGGCGGCGCTACGAGCAGCAGGCCATGGCTCGCGCCAGCACGAAACAGCAGGAAATCTCTGAGGGGATCGAGCACCTGCAGGCGGCTTTACGTCAGCACAGGAGTCGGATGTTGGAGGAGGCGGCGGCAAGCAAACCAGTGCACATGAGTGGATGCCACCTCGCTACGTCGGACTTCGCCTACTTCGAGATGCTGTGGCAGTCGGAACATTTCACGGCGGAGAGATGCACCCAGCGTCTGAGGCAGTACATGGTGGCACCGAATCCTCCGGCCAGAGAAGAGATCGTGAATCTTCAAGAACACGTCGTCTGGGAGCCTCTGCCGAAGGATACGGCCGCATGGATTCGAAAAATTAGCGACAAGCGAGTGTTTTTTTTTCAAAGGCACCGCGTTCTCGATCAATCTCCCTAGTGGGGTCGGCTACTTCAAGTTCGTGTTCGCCGCGCAATCTCCAGTCCATGTCTCCGTCAGTGAGCTGACCAAGATTGCTCGGTACCAGTCTGCCGACGTTGTCACGTCGGAGAACTGGGGCAGATTAGCTATGGACGATAAGGGCAATATGTTCACGGTAGACTTCATGTTTAATCTGAGCGCTCACGACCTTCCGATCGTGGGCAACGACCAGGTTAGCGTGTTGACAGGCTTGCATCATGTCGGAGGTGGTACGTTGGTAAGCTATGACAAGTGGGTGCCCTTCGACACGTATGTTGTTGGCCTGCCAGATCCAGGGCCAAGGGCGCCGTCGAACTCGACGAAATCTAACAACACGGAGGACTTGATTCGACTGATGCCTTGGCTCCAGAAGTGCTGGGACAAGCGTCCAAACCAGCACGCCGACAGCGGCGAGCCCGTGCGTCGTGAGCCGCCATGGCCAGTCCAGGAGCTCAGCGACGAGGCCATCGAGGAGGTCTTCGCTGAGCTTGATCGGCGGAGGCAACACCTCGCGGACGAGGAGATCGGGGTGCTCGGCGACGAGTTCCGCACCAGGATTCTTGGGGGCGCGTGGACAGCTGCGCACGTCGGCGTCGCAGCAGATGCGGTTGCTGGCGAGGCTCGTGGCGCCCTAGCCAAGAACTTTTGTAATAAATCCATTCTTCGAAAGATGGCACGATTCGATTACGCCGCGCATCCAGAGGGCATTCCTGCCATTTTAGCGAGAGCATGGTGCCACATAATGCAGTACTTCTACAACCTCGATGCTGCTCATGGTGGAGTGCCAGATTACAGGATTTCGCCCGCGGACGTGGCAGGATGCGCAGAGACAGCCGAGTTTACCGAGGCCGTGGTCGACCTCGCAGGACACGTCCAGGGCCAGCACAGGATTGCACAGATCAGAGGGATTCTTGCATGATGTACAGAAGATCAAACGGTGCTGGACCCGTTGCAATGAAACGTGGAGGTGATGGTGTATTAGAAGAATATTCAAAATCTGAACGCTTCGCGTATCTTGACTCTTCGCGTATCTAGACGCTTCGCGTACCTGGGCGCCTCGCGTATCCCCGCCAGCCCAACCAGAAACGATGCCCAGGCGAATGGAGGTGTTCTTGCGAGAGGTTCTCGGAGGTCTCTTGGAGCCATCTTGGAACCATTGTCGGGCTCTCTTGGGGGGGGGGGGGGGGGGGGGGGGTCGCGGGGCCCTCTTGGGGCTTTGTGGGTCCATCTTGGGGGCGTTATTGGGGCTCTTTGGGGAGGGGCTCCTAGCTAGTTGCCAAGTTGCTAAGCTGCGAAGTTGCGAACAAGGTGCCACATTGCCAAGTTGCGAGTAATCTTGGGATGTCCGTCATCCACCTTCCCTCCCTCATCCTCCTCCTCGTCCTGCTCCTCGTCTTGCTTTTCAGTAGGCATTGGGGCTCGAGCAAGGCAGGCGCTTTGAGACAACAGCTGATCCCACACTCGCCCAGTTTACTATTATGCCGTGCGCACCTCGCGTGGTGGCGCCACAGTTTATGATAATCAATAACGTAGTGTGCGACGTGCCTTTCTTGCAGTACGACCAGGCTCAAGACTGCCACTGGTGTCTCGCAACCACTTGTTGAACAAGAAGCATAATAATGCTGCTTACGCATGGATGTACGATGCGTGCGATGGCCAATATCCAAGGTATGATGTGAGGGAGGCGAGGTGGGACAGCGTCCATGACAACGTATAGTATCAGTGGGAATGGAGCCCCAAAACGAAGAAGTGGGGCAAGCAGCCCGACGGCAAGGGCAAGCACTGGGGGAAGGGCAAGCGGGGCAAATGCAATGCCGATCCGTGCCACTGGGTGCCGGAGTCTGGACAAGAGGAGGAGCATGATGAGTCGGTGAGCAGTGCCAGTGCCGCAGGGCAGGGTCAGGACGACAAGTGGGCTTGGGCACCTCCGCGCGCACACCAGCAACAGCCGCGACAGGCTGCTCCAGGGACTACTCCCATGCAGCAGTTTAGCCTTGACGATCAGGAAGCCACCCCCGAGGACGGCAACGGCTCCGAGGCAGGGAAGGGGGTTGGCGATGAACAGGACGGAAAGCCAAGCGCTTGTAACAGAGGCGCGTTGGCGGCGCACTCGGAGTGGGCAGTGCGTGGCCACCTGGCCAACGTCTTCGATGCGCTCTGTGACCGCGCCCTGGAGATCAAGGAAGAGATCGTCGTTCTCCGAGAGACGGCCGAATCGACGGATGAGAAGCGCGAGGAGTTCTTCAAGGAACACGCGGCGATGATGCAGAACACGGGTAAGGATTCTGAGGCGCTTCTGCGCACCTTGTCGACCATGACCGAAACCATCGCATCAGTGGCCACGACCCAGAACTTTCAGATGCAAAAGGTGGCGAATGCCATCGACAAGTGGACGACTGCGCTCGAGCACTTCGATCAGCAGTACACGAAGGCGCTCGAGCTTTTCGACAAGGTGAACGAGACCAACGAGCACTTAGGCAAGATTGCCATCATGATGACCGAGGGCCTGGAGATCACGCGGGCGGCGCGCGACGCTGATCTGGCTCGGTCGGTGCGCGAGGCGGCCCTTGGCCGCGCGAACTCCTCTGCCGCAGGCTCGGGGCGCGAGGCAGCTCCTGGCCGCTCGGCTAGCGCAACGACGCTGGCAGGCACTGGGCCGACGAAAAACCTTGGACCATCGTCGCCGAAAGTGCGCGGCGGTCTGGCGGTCATTTGTTTGCCTGAACAGGCCCTCCTTTGCAGCAGCTACGGCGCGCAGCACCCGAGATGCACAATAATCGGCCAGTGCCCGAGCGACCGAGGGCGAAGAGGAAAACACCCTAACCAGAAAAAAAACAAAGCTTTAGGGTCTTGGGGCCTTAGGCGTCTCGGGGATTTGGGCGTCTTGGGGCCTTAGGCGTCTTGGGACCTCTTGGGGCCTTAGGGGGCCTTAAGCGTCTTGGGGCCTTAGGCGTCTTGGGGCCGCCTTGGGCGTCTTGGGGCCTTAGGCATCTTGGGACCTCTTGGGGCCTCTTGGGGCCTTAGGCGTCTTGGGGCCTCTTGGGGCCTTGGGGGGCCTTAAGCGACGCGGGGCCTTTGGCACCTTGGGGCCGCCGTAGGCGTCTTGGGGCCTTAGGCGTCTTGGGGCCCTAGGCGTCTTGGGGCCGAGTAGGCGTCTTGGGGCCTTAGGCGTCTTGGGGCCTTAGGAGGCTTGGGGCCTCTTGGGGCCTTAGGCGTCATGGGGCCGCGTCTTGGGGCTTCTTGGGGCCTTAGGCGTCTTGGGACTTCTTGGGGCCTTAGGCGTCTTGGGGCCTTAGGCGCCTGGGGGCCGCGTGGCGGTCCAGTGGGATGGGTTGGGCAGTTTCAGCTCGGAAACAGAAAATGCGGGCCCTTGTGGATTTGCGCGTGGATTAGCGGTGGCAGAAATTCCGACGCTGGGGCCCGTGAAATCACACATGAAAACAATCCGGCGAGGTTGAAAACATCCGGCACACATCCGGCGCTAATCCGGCACAAATCCGGCGACTAATCCGGCGAGCCCCGTCGCCCTGCCCACCCGGCCTAACCCGGCAGCCTCGTGGAGATCCTGCCTCAATCTGGCTTGGGTCCCGAAAATACCCGAGAGTTCCGGTGGGTCCGGTGGGTCCGGTGGGTCCGTGGGGCCAGTGGATCGGAGCGAAATGGTCCGGTGGGCCCAGTGGTTCCTCACCCTTCTTCCAATCCTTAGCCATTTGGGCTCAAACTGCAGGACGCCGCGTTCCGGCTGCAGACTTGCAGGCGGCCTCTTCGAGCCCGCTCAGAGAGGGGCGGTTTCGGGGGCACTGCCAATGTCCGCCCAGAAGAGGGCCGCCTCCGGTAGCAGGTGTGGGAACGTCGTCAAGAAGCCCGCGGGGAGCGATGCCAAGCTCGCCGACATGGTGAGGAAAGCATTGTATGATAATTCCAGGAACTGGCCCGAGGAACTGATTTACGTAAAACAAGTCGACGGAGTGACGCTGTTCGATAAGATCACCGCCGACAAGAAAGCAGGTACCATCACCATGGGCGGCCCATACTACGAGAAGCTGCGTAGCAAGTACAGGTCCGAGACACACATCACGAATGCGTTGGCGGCGGCTAGCGCGAATGAGTCGGTGCACCCCGACCTCGTGAAGGCAATGATCAAGGCAACGGCTGCTCGCGCGGATAGGGCTCCCATGCAGGCGTTCTTCGTCACCTCGGACACGAAGCCTAACCAGAAGGAAGCAGTGGGCATCCTGAAATTCCTGGCGAGCCTTAAGCCCACGTGTAACCACCAGCTCAGGGTTGGCTTAGACGGCCTGGCGTACTGCGAGCGCAACGGCGTCCACATTGACTTCAATCGCGAGTGGGAGCTCGTCAAGACATACTGCCAGGACATAATGGCGAAAACCTTCGTGCGGGCGGTCCGTGCAGATGGTATGGACATCAAGACCTTCTTGGAGCTGCACTCCAAGGTCTTGGCGACGATGTTCCCGAAGAAAGAGTTCGACGCGTTCATGGCCCACACAGGCGACTTCCTGCTGATCAAGGAAACGGTCTCCAAGCTCTACTGCCGCTCCGACCTCGGCCACCAGCTCTTCGGCAACATTGTGTCGCGCCTCGCGAACGAGGACGTGGCCAGGATCGTCCACTCCTACGTGACCCAGCTTAAGGACATGAACATCACCGCACAGATCTTGGCTCAAAAGAAGTCTCAGTGTCTCGCTAAGATCAACCGTCTGCCCAGCACCACCTCGCTTAAGGCTTGCAGGACCGTCGCCTACAAGTACGGCGTCCACAACACTCTCGAGCGCGAAGTGTCCAGCTTGGTAGATGAGGTGTCCTGGAAGTTCGCTTGCATGTGGAAGGCGATTGCGGTCTGCAAGAAGCAGTTGAAAACGTTCAGTTTCGAGGAGGTCGTCTGCCCCAAGATGGATGTGCCTGGGGCTGGCTCGGTAGCAGAGGACCTCTGCGCCACGCCTATCGTCGCCCGTGCCGCGCTGGAGCAGGCATTGGAGAACGCTAACCTCGAGAACCAGGCTGACCTGGTATCCTTCGTCTTGTCCCGCTCGGACGCTTGGTTGGCGACAGATCGGGACTTCGGGGTCGAGATCGCGATCATGAAGAGCTTGGGTGGCAACGTGGGCAAGGTGCTCTTGAAAAGCCTCATGCGCGCTGCTATGGTGAACCGCTCTCCGTCCGACTGCCTCGCGTCC
>CAUYUJ010022649.1:0-27500 GCA_963575745.1 Prorocentrum cordatum | reverse complement strand
GGGGAGGCGTATGCGGACTGCGCCACTGGGACTTTCGGTGGATCCCTCCATTCGGCCACGCAGCGCTGTGCTGGGTGTGCAAAGCGCAAGCGAAGTGCGCCGCTGGAACCTTCGGTGGGGCTCCCTCTGGGGCCACGAAACGCTGAGCAGGTTGGGGGATGCGCATGCGAACTGCGCCACTGGGGCCGTTGGTGGGTCTCCCCATGGAGCCACGAAGCGCTGTGCTTGGTGGGCAAGACGCATGCGAACTGCGCCACTGGACCTTTCGGTGGAGCTACCTATGGGGCCACGAAGCGGTGTACTGGTTGGGGAGGGGTGGTGGTGGTGGTGGTGGTGGTGGTGGTGGTGGTGGTGGTGGTGGTGGTGGTGGTGGTGGTGGTGGTGGTGGTGGTGGTGGTGGTGGTGGTGGTGGTGTGTGTGTGTGTGTGTGTGTGTGTGTGTGTGTGTGTGTGTGTGTGTGTGTGTGTGTGTGGGGGGGGGCGCATGCGAACTGCTCTCTCGGGCCTTCGGGTCGAGCTCCCTATGGGGCTACGAAGCGCTGTATTGGGTGGGGGAGACGCATGCGAACTGCGCCGCTGAAGACTTCGGTGGAGCTCCCCATGGGTCCAGGACACATGATGCTGGGTGGGGGAGACGCTTGCGAACTGCGTCAGTGGGGCCTTCGGTGGAGCTTCCTACGGGGCCACAAAGAGCTGTGCTGGGTGGGGTGGGGTGGGGTGGGGGCAAGTTGGCCAGCTCGAGCGAGCCAGAGGGTTCCGTCCACTCCCACCCGCCCTCCCACAACATAAGAAGCAAGTGCTTCGCGTCCGACGCCTGTCGCTCATCTTATATCGTGGGCGGCTAGACGTTCAGCGCGCGACATGAGCTGCGTACTATTCGTGCTGCGTGTTGAGCAACGTCGACGAGAAACAAGACCGCGCGCGATGTACGCCGCGCCCCGCTCCGGTTTCTCATGTTGCATTTTCGGCGACAACATGTCCAGCGCGCGAAGTGCGCCGCATCCCATTCCAGCAAAGCGTGTTTAACCGCCAATCGTTTCGTTCCTGCCGCGCGCGGAGGAGGGGGAGGAGGAGGAGGGGGAGGAGGAGAGGGAAAGAGGGAAGGAGGGACAATCTGAGGAGGAAGAGGAAAAGGCCTCTTGGGAATGCGCGGGGCGTCCTGGGAGCTTTCTGGTATGCGCCTGAGGGCCTCTTGAGCCTCCTAGATATATCTTCCGGGTTGGAACATTGTCAACACAAGTGAATGCTAAGTTCACAATCCTTCAAACACCAAATGAAAATCAAAATTTCTGTTGCCCCCCAAGAACCTCCTGGGCGCCTTTTTTTTCGACCTCTTGGAGATCTCCTGAGGCACTTGGTTGAACCGCATTGGCTTGAGGCCTTCTGACCTGCCGCCCGCCCAGCTCCTCAACCCGACGGGCCGCAGCGTCGACGACAAGAAAGTCCATGTTGACGAGCAGGCGTCCCCGCGCGATGCGCGCCGCGTCTCATTCCCGCTGCGCGATTCGCAGGGCCGACGAGGAGAAAATACATGTTGGCAATAAAAACCGTCAACGTTGCGGTGTTTTTTGGGAGGTGGGACGGGGGGTCCCTCGTAGGGTTGGCCAGGCGTCCGCGCGCGATGTGCGCCGCGTCCCCTTCGGGCTACACTTTTCGTAGCGTCGACGACAAGAAAGTCAACGCTGACGAGAAACATGTGGATTCTGTATAGTTTGCTGATGGGTCGGACGCGACGGCCCGCTCAGGGTTGCCCGAGCGATGTCCATTCCGTCCCATTCATGATACATCACAATTCGGCGACATGTTGGCGAGGAACAAATGGCGTTTGTGTGCTTTCCTTGACGGTTCGGACGGCGGGGTTGCTATCGACTGGCTAGGTGGGGATGTGGGGGCGTTTAATCATAGGAAGTAAAGATGGGGTGGTGTGTGTGTGTGTGTGTGTGTGTGTGTGTGCACCCCTGGGCTTCGCCCACTCCGGCCGCCTGAAGCCCCGCCTTCTTGTGCCCTGTCTCCTTAATTCAAGCTGTGCGTAGCCCGCCTAGCTTTTAGCGGAAGAGGTTCGCTCTCGCCCCGCAGATAAAAAATGTTTGTGTGTGTGTGTGTTTGTGTGTGTGTGTGTGTGTGTGTGTGTGTGTGTGTGCGGAGGGGGGGGGGGGGGGCGGTGGCGCATGCGAACTGCGCGACTGGGACTATCGGTGGAGCTCCTTCTGGGGCCACGAAGCGCTGTGCTGGGTGGGAAAGACGCATGCGAACTGCGCCACGGGGACCTTCGGTGGGGCTCCATATGGGTGGGTGGGGTGGTGGTGGTGGTGGTGGTGGTGGTGGTGGTGGTGGTGGTGGTGGTGGTGGTGGTGGTGGTGGTGGGGGCGCGTGCGAACTGCTCCAGTGGGACCTTTTGTTGGACCTGTCCGTAGGGTCACGAAGCGCTGTATTGGGTGGGCAAGACGCATGCGAACTGCGACACTGGGACCTTCGGTGGGGCTCCCTACGGGGCCACGAAGCAGTGTGCGAACTGCGCCGCTGGAACCTTCGGTGGAGCCCCGTCTGGGGCCACGAAGCGCTGTACTGGGTGGGGGAGACGCGTGCGAACTGCGCCATTGGGACCTCCCGTGGAGCTCCCTATGGGGCCACGAAGCGCTGTACTGGGTGGGGGGGGACGCGTGCGAAATGGGCCACTGGGTCCTTCGGTTGAGCTCCTTATGGGTCCACGAAGCGTTGTACTGGGTGGGGTGGGTGGGGGGGGGTCGCATGCCAAGTGCGCCGTTGGAGCCTTCGGTGGGGTCTTCTATGGGACCACGGCGAAGTGCTGTACTGGGAGGGGGAGACGCATGCGCACTGCGCCACTGTGACTTTTTTTGTACACCTATGAGGCCACGAAACGCTGTACTGCGTGGGGGAAACGCATGCGAAATGCGCCATTGGGACCTTCGGTGGAGTTCTCTATGGGGTCACGCAGCGCTGTACGGTGTGGGGGAGGCGCATGCGAAATGCGCCACTGGACCTTCGGCGGGGCTCCCTCTGGAACCACGAAGCGTTGTACAGGGTGGGGGAAACGCATGCGAACTGCGCCACTGGGACCTTTGGTTGAGCTCCTTATGGGGCCACGAAGCGTTGTATTGGGTGGGCAAGACGCATACGAGTTTCGCCACTGGGGCTTTCGGTGGAGCTCTCTCTGTGGCCACGAAGCGCTGTACTGGGTGGGGGAGGCGCATGCGGATTGTGGAGGAGGGAGGATGGGGGAGGGGGAGGAGGAGAGGAGACAAGAGGAAAGGATGAGCAGGAGGAGGATGAACGCGCGGCGCTGTCTGCTCAAAACAAGGACCCAACACCACAGGATGGTTGGGGACCGGCTCCTCCACCCCCTTCCCTCCTCCTCCTCCTCCCTCCTCCTCCTCCTCCTCCTCATCAAAGCTTCTCCTCCTCTCCCTCCCTCCTCGTCCTTGTCCTCCTCCTCCTCCTCCTCCTCCTTCTCCTCCTCCTCCTCCTCCTGGCACCTGTGCCACTCCTGTTTGCCCGTAGGGGCCAGGAGGAACACAGGCGGGTAGCAGCCCGATCGTCACCCCTGCTAGCCCGTAGGGGCCAGGGGGAGAGAAAAATGCATCTCGTCGCCAGCTCCCTCCTTGCGGTGGCCCGGCACGTACACCGCGTGCGCCTGGGCGGGGGAGCGGGTCCCCTTCGGGGGGCTCATTGGCGGACCCTGCACCCATCCCTCCCACGGCCAGTGTGCCCCGCCCTGGCGTGCGTGGGGGTGCGGAGTCGCCCGAGGGGAGTGGCGCCTCCTCGGGTGGCTTGGGGCGGCACGACTGTGTCGCGATCTGAGCCCTGCGGGGCGGACGCAGATCGAAAAACCGTAGGTCGGTGGCAAGCGGGCTGGCCCAGAGAGCTGGCTGCGGTGGGCTGAAGACCCCCGCTTCCTTGCCCCATGGTGAAGGGCCGCGTCAATGTGCACGTGAATCCTTTTAGGCGCACAGAGCGCCGACAGGGGAAGTTCTCTGTCCCATCGCCAGCTGCTCATGAGGGAGATTTGTAGCCTGGTTGTTAATCGTCCTCTAATCGTTCTCTCCTCCTCCTCTCCTCCTCCTCCCTCTCCTCCTCTTCCTCCTCCTCCTCCTCCTCCTCCTCCTCCTGCCCTTGAGTGTTCAGGGTGCTTCTGGAAACCTTCGCTTGACTCCTGTGGCTTTTTTTTTTTTGTCCTTATGAGGCCCTCTGGGCACCATCTTGAGGCGCGACGTATCCAAACCACGAGGGAACTCCTAAGTCGTTTGAGTGATTTTGGCCTTCCAGAAAGCTTCTTGGCTATTTACTTCCTGGTGTTTTCAAAGCTACTTGATGCCCCTCGGCGCCTCTTGGGGTCTTCTTGGGGTTTGTCGGGTACGTGTTGAGGCAATGCTGGGTCACCCTGGCCGCCTTGATGACCTTCCTGGGCCCCCTTGGAAGCCTTGGAGGGCCTCTCAGGGCCCAGGGGGCGCGTCGGACAGCACAAGGAGCCCTCCGGGGGGAATGTTTGCAGTGAAGCGTAGTGGGAGGAGGGGGGAGGGACCTTGGACGACACAGAAGCGCTGCCAGGCAATACCTGTCATCCTATCGCGCCTCAACTTGCGAAGTGGCACAGGGGCGGGTTTCCTCGTTGCGGGGGGGGAAAGGTCGAGCAGGGAAATGAGGAGGAGGATGAGGAACAGGAGGAACGGAACACGTCACGTATACGAGTAACGAACAGCATGCGAGGACGCAGAAGGGAGGAGGAGAAGGAGGAGCAGGAGGAACACGAGGCGATGGAGAAGGAGGAGGAGGAGAACGAGAAGGAGGAGGAGGAGGAGGCTTGTAGGACAGACTCGAGGAGGATCGGGATGGGAAGGGGAATGATGATGAGGAGGAGAAGGGGGAGGACCAGGCGGAGGAGACGGAGGACGAGGAGGAGGATGGGGGATGGGGAAAAAATGATGAGGACGAACTGGGGGGGGAGGAGGAGGATGAGGAGGAGGAGGAGGAGGAGGAGGAGGACGAGGAGGAGGAGGAGGAGGAGGAGAGGAGGAGGAGGAGAGAGAGGGAGAGGAGGAGGAGGAGAGGGATGAGGAGGCGGAGGAGGATGATGATGAGGAGGAGGAGACTGAGGAGGAGGAGGAGGAGGAGGAGGAGGAGGAGGAGGAGGAGGAGGAGGAGTAGATGGGATGGGGAACAAGGATGAGGACGAACTGGGGGGGGAGGAGGAGGAGGAGGAGGACGAGGAGGAGGAGGAGGTGGAGGAGGATCACGAAGACACGGCGCTGACGGAGGGAAGTCCCAGAGACAGACGGAGAGATAGATAGAGCGACATAGTGAGAGAGATAGTGAGAGAGAGAGAGAGAGACATACAGAAAGAGAGAGAGAGAGAGAGAGAACAAGCGAGAACGAGAGAGAGAGAGAGAGAGAGAGAGAGCGAGACAGAGGGAGATAGAGGGCAGAAGGGATGCGGAGAGAGGAGAACGGGGTGGGACGGGGGGCGCTGGCACACCGCAGCAGGCAGCGGCCCTGCTATATGCTATTGAGCCGTCGTGGGGACGGGCTCGCAATGAGACGGCGTTGTGTAGCTGGCAGTTATCGGCATTCGTGGAGCCCTCCCGCATGCTGTGCACGATCGCCGAATACGAAACAACTGCACACGCATACGGCTCAGAACTTTTGCTCAGCATGTCTCGCCGCCAGTTCTGTACACCCATGCTTTGGTGCGACGCGCCAACCACGTCCCAATTTCCAGGCGTCAGTGTCCCGAGCATTGCCAAGTCCCCTGCCCAGCGGAGCGGAGCGCCACGTTATCCGCATGCAAGGCAGGGCGTTTCGCTGGGCCGCAAAAGCGTCGCGTGAATCAAACAATCCTCGCCATAAGCTGTCGGAGGTCCATGCGAATTCCTCCAGCGCCGATCCAAGAACTTCCCATCCTCCTAACAGCTCTGTTTGTGCAGTTGTTTCTTGACGAACGCGTGTCCATCTTGGCTGGATTGGGTGTCCTGCCTCTGTCGGCGACCGTGTTTCCATGATGGCTGGGTTGGACATCCAGCCATCCATCCTACTGCATCAGCGTTTCCTTCGTGCGGGCTCATTGCCAACGAGATAGCGATTTCTATGGGACTGCCGAGGGAGGGAGGATGGGGATGAGGATGAGGATGATGATGAGGAGGATGATTTTGTTGCTGCTGCTAGTGAGGATTCGTTGATGATGATGACGATGATGATGCTGATGATGCTGCTGCAGATCCTGATGATGATGATAGCGATGCCACCGATGACGATGATGCTGGTTCTGCTGCTGATGCTGATGATGATGCTGCGGCTGCGCATATGATGCTGATGATGCTAATGATGCTGATTCTGGTAATGCTGATGCTACTAATGCTGACAATGATGCTGCTGATACAGATGACGATGCTGCTGCGGCTGATGATTCTGCTGATGCTAATCATGCTGTTCGTGCTGATGATGATGCTGATGGCGGTGGTGGTGATGATGGTGATGACGATGCTGGTGTTGATGATGCTCATGCTGCTGCTGATACTGATGATGCTGGTGCTGCTGCTGCTACTGATGCTGATGCGTATGCTGATGCTGCTGATGATGCTGTTGCTGATGATGATGCTGCTGATGACGACCCTGCTGCTCCTGCTGCGGCCGATGATGATGCGGGTGATGATGATGCTGATGCTGATGCTGATGCTGATGCTGAGGCTGCTGATGCTGTTGATGATGATGGTGACGAGGCTGGTGCTGATGATGCTGATGCTGATGATGCCGATGCTGATGACGATGATGCTTCTGCTGATGCTGCTGATGATGCTGATGATGATGACGTTACTGATGATGATGATGCTGATGATGCTGATGGTGAGGATGCTGTTGCTGCTGATGATGCTGCTGTGTATTCTGATGATGATGATGCTGTTGCTATGACAATGATGATGCTGATGATGGCGATTCGGATGCTGATGCCGATGATGATGATACTGATGACGCTGGTGGTGATGATGCTGCTGATGCTGATGACGTTACTGACGCTGCTGCTGATGCTGATGCTCATGCTGCTGCTGATGATGATGGTAATGTTACCGACGATGCTGATGATGAAGAGTATGTTGATGATGCTGATGATGATGATGATGATGCTGATGATGCTGTCGATGATGCTTAGGATGATGATGCTGATGATGACGATGCACATGATGATGCTGCTGCTGCTGATGATGGTGATGATGTTGCTGGTGATGCTGCTACTGATGATGATGATGCTGCTCATGATGATGATGATGATGATGATGATGATGATGCTGTTGCTGATGCGGATGCGGATGCGGATGCTGATGATGTTGCGGCTGATGATGATGCCGATTCTGATGATGCGGATGCAGCTGATGATGTTGGTGGTGTTGATGATGCTGATGCTGATGCTGCTGCTGATGATGCTCATGCGGATGATGCTGACGATGCTGACGATGCTGATGATGATGCTGCTGATGATGATAATGTCGATGGTTATGGTGATGCTGATACTGTTGATGCTGATGCTGTTGTTGTTGTTGTTGTAATTGCTGGTGGTGGTAGTGGTGGTGGAGGATGCTGGTGGTGGTGGTGGTGGTGGTGGTGAAGGCGGTTATGATGCTGCTGCTGATGATTCTGACAATGATTAATATGCTTCTGATGATAATGCTGATGCTGATGATACTGATGCTGCTGCTGGTGGTGATGATGATGATGATGATGCAGATGATGCTGCTGCTGCTGCTCCTGATGATGATGATGCTGATGATGATGATGATGATGATGATGATGAATCGGCCGATGCTGATTATGATGATGCCGCTGCTGATGTCGCTGCCGATCATGGTACTGTTGCTGATGATGCTGCTGATGATGATGCTGATGATGTTGATGAACCTGATGCTGCTGCTGCTGCTGATGATGATGATGATGCTGATGATGATGATGATGATGATGATGATGATGATGATGATGATGATGATGATGCTGATGCTGATGCTGATGCTGATGCTGATGCTGCTGCTGATGATGATAAGGAGAGGAAGGAGAAGGAGGAGGAGGCGGAGGACCAGGAGGAGGAGGAGGAGGAGGAGGAGGAGGAGGAGGACGACGAAGGGACGGAGGAGGAGAAGGAGGAGGAGGAGGAGGATGAGGAGGAGGAGGCGGAGGAGGAGGATGAGGAGGAGGGAAAGTAGGAGGAGGAGGAGGAGGAGGACGAGGAGGAGGAGCAGGAGGAGGAGGAGGGGAAGGATGAGGAGGAGAGGAGCAGGAGGAGGAGGAAGCGGAGGAGGAGGATGAGGAGGAGGCGGAGGAGGAGGAGGAGAAGGAGGAGGAGGAGGAGGAAGAGGAGGAGGAGGAGGAGGAGGAGGAGGAGGAAGAGGAGGAGGAACAGGAACAGCAGGAGGAGGGAGGAGGAGGAGGAGAAGGAATTGGAGGAGGAGGAGATGGAGGAAGATGATGATGAGGATGATGAGGATGATGATGATGATGATGATGATGATGATGATGATGATGATGATGATGATGATGATGATGATGATGATGATGATGATGATGAACAGGAGGAGGAGGATGAAGATTTTTGACATCCACCGTGCAAACACCGAGCGACGGCGGCCGTCGCTCCCTGCGGCCAGGCTTGGAAGAAGGCAAGCCAGACCGCAGAAAAGAACTAGCAGGCGGGCAGGCGGGAAGCCACCGGGCGAAGCCCTTGGGCCAGGGTGGTCCCCTGTAGCTAGCCGCCTACACCCCCAAGGCCAGTCTGAATCACCAGAGCGATTTTCTCGGGCGGCCACCAGGGGAACCTCATCCTCTTCAGGGGCAAGGGTCTCGCATACTCTGGACGGGGCCGCAGTCGGGCAAGGCACAGGTGGCACCACATACGGAGGCTCGACATCTCCCTGCCCTTCACACAGAGGACGAGCGCTCGAGGAGGCACCGCCGATGGACATTGCAACTCCCGGCGCGGCAAAAACACCCTCTGGAGACACGGTCTCACGAGGAGGCTGGCCTCCAGCCGCCGTTAAATGGCGACGGACGTTGCGTGCCGTTCGCAACTCTCTCTCACGCTCCTCGTGCTCGGTGAGGGGCTTGGGGTTGCCGCCCACCTCCACTGAGACTCCAGCTTGCTTTGGGTGATTCCCAACGTAAATAGACTTCCAGGCACAGCGGGCACCGGCGCTCCTTGGGGAAAACCACCACGAAGCTTCACGCGATTGCGAGGGCTGCCGTGCGATGGGTAGGCTTTGAACAGCAGGCACATGGTCAAAGCAGCACCGTCTGAACACGGGGGCGCATTGTAATCGTGCTGGAGACTGGCCAACACAGCAGGCGTGAGCTTGGGTTCTCGGGCACACTTGCCAAGCAGGGGCTTAACCAGCCCTCTAATGCGACTGCCGTCCTTACCTTTGTATATCACACATCTAGTAATCTGCCAGCAGTCAGTACACTGCCAGAAGGTCGAGACCCTAATTCAGTTATGAGGAGAAGATGGACCTTAGGACGGGGAGGCTTGGGCACCAGGCTAACACCCGTGAGGTTGAGCGTGGGCCACTCAGGCATGAGTTCAGCAGAAAGGCGCATGACACACTTAGCGATCTTGATACAACTCTCCAGCCATTCATCATCCCCGGGATCTGGTTGAGGGTGCCTAGCTAAAGAACTCTTCGCAACACTATCGGCTAGGTCGTTTTCAACCTTCCAAAACCGCTCTAAATCAGAGAGGTCACTGGGTTCCTCCACGTGGGTTTGTAAATGAAACGCGCCGTCAACTAGCTTCCTGTGGGTAGGAAGCATGAGCCCATAATAAACACGTGTGTACGACAGGGCACGCTGCAGGGGTTCGTTAGCCTGCACAACCACATTCTTGAAATCAGTGTAGATGGAGCTGCCAGCCTGGGCCTGCATGGCCGCTGCTGGATATGCAACGAATTCCCCCCCTCCCCCTTGGGCAGTCTGGGGGTTGGGGGCCCAAAGCGGACCACTGATACGGCAGATTTCATTGCCGTCATCTCCTACAACTGCAATTCCCACCCCAGCCCTGGAGAGTTCTTTTAAAGAGTGCACATGTCCCGTCCACGAATACGTATCCAGAAATGCCGAGGGATTTGCATTCACGATCGTGAGCTCAATTAATGTCCAAGTCAGTATTGTCAACATCAGCACGGGCAGGGAAATGGAACGCATCGCCAGGGTGTCCAGAAAAGGCCCCTCGTGCACAGCAGGAAATCCTCCTCACTGGTGTCTGGTGACAGGTTGGGGGAGGGCAGGAAGTTGAACTTGCCTCTAAAGCTGCCAAACACTTCTTCACGCCTATCTGGACAAAGTTGACATAACCAGAGCCGATGGAGAACAGTACTAGGGCATTCATGGCAACGATCGCACAACGTGTCAACAGCATATCCCGCTTCTGCAGCTCTGGTTCTAGTTCAAGTAGCGTTTCGCGCGACAGTTTTAGCGCGGCCTCGCTGCAGTGGGGCACCGCGCTTGGAACGCAGCGTAGTGGCCACCAGCCACATCATGGCATATACGCGCACCTAGAGATTGCGAAAGCAGCGCAGCACCGCGGGCACGCTCGTGAGTCCTCTGAACCGCGGCCTTCAAAAACTTCTTAAGAAGGGCAGGGGAGGTGGCGCTGAGAGAAGCTTCAGTTCCAGAATCTTCCAGGAGGGTACAGTTGTCATTCATGGACCAGGGGATCCTATCAAGGGCCAGCTGCATGCCCCCTAGAGGCCCACGCACTCCCCTCCACGTTTGGGGCCCACGGCTCCCAACAACTCACGACCAGGCAAGCCGCAGCTCGGACCAAGGGAGGGCGAACGGGAACAGCTTGGTTTGATTGGTCCATATCTCTTTGGAGTAGCGCACGATAGGCGCCACCGCAGGGTGCCAGGTGGGGTCCTGGGAGAGAGTGGGCAGGGAGGTCCTCGACCTCATCTTGGCGGGCGGTTGCGTGGTGCGGGCGGCGGCTACCTGCAGCCTGTCCCATTCAAAGTTAGACAGGCTGTGAACCTTTGCCCCGGCGGTGAGACTCGGGAAGGGGGCCAGCACCGCAACGACAACAGATTAGCAGCGTGCCTGCCGAGAGGCCGCTGGGCTCTCTTGAATCTTTCAAGCTTCTCGTTGAAACCTCGCCTCCGATCCGTGAACTTTCTGCCGCGGCCAGGGGGCCGACGCGAAAAATACATGGGACAAATCGATCCCGAGGTTGACGGCCGCCTGAACCACGGGCCCCGCTAGGCCGCCTAAGCAGTCCCTGACCTGCGTGGCGAGCGCGTCCGACGAGGCGACGAGGGAAGCTTTTTTTTCCGCGGAAATAACGCCCTCCATATCCTGCTCGATAGCGGCCCTGAGGTTGGCCGCGGCCTCAGGGAGATGACCGACCATGTACTTCCATGTTCCATTGCAGCTGAGATCTCAATCGTCAGTGTAAACGTCTGACGTGATATATACCTGGAGGGAGCTGCAGGGAATCAAGGGCGGGCACCGCGTTGACGCGCGTCATGGCGGTGGCAACTCCACAGCCAGCCACGGCGCCGTTGTCGGCAAAGAAAGCTCCGACCACCGTGCCCGAGAGAGCGATGCATCTGCCTTGCCTGTGCGCGCGGGCGGCAAGCCTAGCGATTTGCGCAGGGAACTGGTGCTGGTGGCGGTGCTGAAGGGGCGGCGACAACCTCGCCAGCTCAAAACATGTGTAGAGGTCCCATCACAAAGCGCAGCTGGCTTCGCCTTTGGAGACCACTCCTTCAGCGCGCAAGGTCTGGCGCCACACGGCGTCCACGGCCGAAGAAAACCGAGGGCCCGCGAAATGGCTTCTCTTGAAGGTGCTTTCCCATTGGACAGCGCATTTCCGACGGCGTCGGCCCCGGGGGGCCCCGGATGCGACGGGGGCCACCGCGGGGCCCCGTGGGCCGAGGCACCCCCGCAGGCTTGTTTAGCCCTAACAGGGCCGCCAGGGGGGCCTGACCAGGACAAATACCTGTCGCCTCCTTGATGGAGTAGAGCGCGGCTAACGCCCCCGAGGCCCCGTCGGGCGAAGACGCGTCGCGTTTCGCGTGGAACCCGTCGACGGCAGTGGCAGTGCAAGAAGAATACTTTCTAGACGCAGATCGGAGCTCATCAGCCGTGAGCCGAGGGGGGGGCTCACCATGTTCGAAGGTGGGCTCAGGGGGGGGGGGGGGTCGTCGGTGGCCCCCCGCAACTGATTGAACTTGCTGCCCCCAGCAAATAACAGGGCAAGAGGGCCAGAGAGGACGGCCCCATCCCCGCTCAAAGTGGTGGTTGGGTTCCACGGCTGACTGCCTCGAACGCGCCGGCGCGCTCGTCTCGCGCCTTGATCAATGGGCTTGGGAAGCCATGCCCTCCACTCATACAGCGCCTGCGACTTAGCTTTGGCAGCATGCGTCGCCAGGTGCTCGTCTAAATCGGAGAGGGCCGCTTCCCGGCCTTCAGGTCGATCAAGTCGTGCATGCCTAAAAAATGATGCACTCGCGAGACTTGGTCCACGTGGACATCCAGCCCTTACTTCAAGAAGGCAGGTGGGGGCACGCGCAACCCTTGCACCTCCCGGGCCTGGGCGGGCCCCATGCAGACCGCGTCGAGCTGGAGAGGGGGCCTGAACTTACTGACCAACCATGTGATAGAGTAGCGCTCGGGTTGTCTGTGAGGGGCCTGTCTATCCTGGTCCAAGATGTTAGCCCGCCGTGTCTGGGGCTTTTTCCTTTTGCCCCCCCAGCGCGGAAGGGTGGTTTGCCTTGGGCCCGCTAGCTCCTGCTCGGCTAGGTCGGCCCAGTGCTGATAGAGCGCGTCGAGCGCGCGCTCTGCAGCATGCGCGTCGCCGCTGTGACCGGCGTCGAGGGCGCGGTCTGCTATGTGCCTTCAAAATCCGGAATCGCTACCTACGCACGCACGGTTTACAATGCCCGACGACGCTAGCGTGTCGGGGGTCATGTCAAAGTCGGCCTTGATGATCGTGGGCAGGGGTTTTTACTCGGCTTCCGTGCCAACGGGGGCCATGAGATCCACGTTGGCCTCTGAGAGCCCCTCGAACGTGCGCATGTAGGTGCTGCTGCCATGCGCGGGACCCCCGCCAGGAGCGTGAACGATGGCCCCGATAGAGCGATGCCTATCAATGATGCGACCCCCTGGAGGCGCATGACAGCCGAGAGAGTTTCTCACCGAGATCCCAACTCCCGACGACGTGCCGCGCCCAATCTCTGGATCTGCTGGCCCAAGCGTAGCCTTCCACCCGTGCCCGTGGGCCCAGCCTGCTGCCTCTTCCAGGTCTGGCTCCAGCATGTGGTGCTCTTGAATGAGAAGAACTTGTGCGCCGCATTTTGGCGGCCAAGCATTCGGGCCTCCGCCAGGGTCCGAATGCCGCGACGTGAAGTTGGCAGTCTGAACAATGAGCTCAACTTGAGAATCTCCAGGGCAGGGTTGGGGGGAGTGAATGGGAGAACAAAATCAGAGATCTGGGGGCGAGCAGCAGGTTGGCCCGGCGCAGCCTGGGCGGTGGCCCCGGGGCCTTGGGGCCCGAGGAAGCCAGGTGGGACCGACGATTCCCTGTGCAGTGGCCACCTTGCGCCTGCGATTTGACGGGGTCGAGGGGGCTGCCGTGGCACGTCGCCAGCGACCTGGCGAGAGTGTGCTCGACCGCTGGCGCCAAACAGTTGGGGTGGAGTGCGCCCGCCTGCTGTCCGAAGAGGTGGCCTCCAGCTCCGTCGCCAGGCGGCGCCAGGCACAGGGTCACCTCTTGGTGAGGCTGCGTTCTGAGACCGACATTTTCGAGCGCGTCCGAAGCGCCCGGTGGCGATTGCCGCGCTGGGCCTCCCTGGCTCACGTGCGTTCCCAGGAGGCCCTGAGGGCAAGAGTGGCTTACTGGAGGCCCGGGGAAAGAAACATTCCCGCGGGGGGCGCTCGTGGCATGGGCGCTGTGATCGGCGAGCACATCGGTTGACGGATGCGCGGCCAGGCTATGGTGCACCTCCCCCCCCGCCGACAGTAGCGGGGGGAGGGGGGTGACGGGCTCTCTCTGCCATGTCCCGCGCGTCGTCGGATTGTGGGGGGGTCCGCCCCCGTCGGGCGCCTGCTGGGCGGCAGCGGGCGTGGGCCCGCCGGCCGCCGACGTCCAGGCCATCGCCGGGCGTCGTTGCATGGGGCGGTTTCTGCGGCAGGCGCCCCGTATCACATGGGCGCTAGATGGCGCGGCTTGGGGGGCCCCGGAATCATGGGGCAAGTTGGCGCGGGGGGGCGCCCAGTTGCTCCGCTTCAGAACCGACCGCGGCAAACGGCCAGGACGGGCCGCCATCCAGGACTGGATCGAGATGGCACGACGCGGCAGCATAGCTTTTAGGGCCTCGGTGGCAGCAGCCAAGAAGGCCCGCGCCTGCGCCAGCGACCCAGGCCGGCTGCAGGGGCGGGGGCGGCAACTGCTTGTGGAAACGGCAGGGGCTCCCTTGGGTCCGTCTGTCGTGGACAGGCCTCGGGGTTTTCTCTGTTGCGAGTGTTGTTTCTCGGCGGCCCCGGAGGGGCTCATTCGCGTCCAAATGGGCAAAATGCCCCTCCCTTGATGCGCCTGCGGCTTTGGCCGCCAGCACTTGTTGCCAGGTTTGCGTCGTTTGGACGTGTTCCGAGGCTGGTTGAACGTCGTCGCAATTCCCTTGCGCGCCACCGTGCCCGGGTGAATGCTGGATTTAGGCCCGCCAAGGAGGATGGGGGGGGAAAGCAAGATTGGTATGCAGTCAGCCCATCGGCGGCCAATTGGGCCAAGGGGCCGCGCGATGCCAAGGCCGCCGCCCCCCCAGTGCAATGCCGTGGCCCCCCCGTCGCGCCCAGAGCGCCGCTGTCGCGCAAAACGGCCAAGGAATGCGCAGTTGACGCGCCCTGCATCCCGCCCAGATGTTCGCCCCGGCCTGTTGCGTGGACCCTGGGGCCCTCGCGTGAGAGGCATGTCACGTTCGCGCTGCATCTCTCTTCGCACATCAGAAGGCGAGGGGGCATTCGGCGATTTCTCGAGCAGGCCCTGGAGGCAACCGCTACAAGGCTTAATGCCATTAGCATCGACATCGCTCATGACGCGACGCGGGGGATGTAACGGATGAGTGCACCGTCGATGTTTGGCTCGACCTATTGAGGTCGGGGCGCGTGGCGGAGGTCGTTGCTGGCCCCTCCCCCCCCGTGTGAGTCACGGTCCGCGGCGCGACGCATTCCTGCCCCCCGGTCTCGAAGGCCACCCAGGCCCCTGCGATGAGTGAGTTCCCATGGGGGCTAGGACATGTCAGCGACCGTGAGAGGCAGCCGCTCGATGTGGGTAACCAGTTGTTGCGCACGGCGATTCGCTTCCTACTTCAGGCATGGATGCGGGGTGCCAGCAGTCATGGGAAGCCCGGCCCCTTGCACTTGGCACCGGGGGGTGCCCGCTTCTCGGCAACTGCCTTGCCTCAGGAGGCTAGCTGCGCAGGCGGGGGTCACTGCGCACGTTGTGCACCAATGTGCCTTCGGGCGCTTGTCGAACAAAAAAACTGATTGCCTTTTTGGCGGTCCATATGCAAGCCATGCAACGCTGGCTTGAAGCAACAACAGGTAGAGACCTGCGCTTGCAGGTCCATGCGCGTCGTTCGCTTCAAGGGGCTTACGTGGGCGGCCATTGGGTTTCGGCGAGGACTTAAACCTACCCTCCTGGACGTTGTGTCTTTCTGGCCACCACCAGTCATCCGCGCGGAGACCCCATTGAGATTTGACGTTGATCCTCTGCTGCCTGCGCGCACCTTTGATAGGTCTGTTTCCGAGGATAGTGTGCTGTGCAGACGGATTGGCATTGACGCAGTGGAGGATGAATGGGGCATCCCCCAGGGGCTCCGACGGTATTTTTAATCCCTGGATCCATGCGTGGCGAGAGGACTATCCATGGTTTGCCTGATACACCAGCGGCATGACCAGCGGAGTGTGTGGGGATCCACTTTCTTCTCTATCCTGCTTGCTCCGCTCCCTCATCGGACCATCGAGTGCTGCGAACCTGAGGACAGGGTGAAGGGCTGGACAATGCATATTATGCCGCGCCCATGAGGCGCCACGGGTGTACGCTCACTTTGAAAAACAATACTTGTCCAATTGCAGCGAATTTTTTGTGCTGCTCGACGTTGTTAGTAACCCGTTGCCCTCGGGGGGTGAAGGCTTTCCTGTTCCAAGTCCATGCCCCCTCCCCTGTTCTTACTTACTGTCGCCCACTTGAAAGGCAGTAACCCTCACAGTGGTGTGTGAGGCTGCCCCGTGGCAGCCATATCACCTGCGGCCCACAGGCATGCAGGAACCCCGTGCCGTTGTGCCGCTGCCGCTGCCGCCATCGCCTTTCCGGTCTCTCTTTTTCCATTTCCATGCGTGGGTGTCGTGATCTCTTTGCCCGTTGATCGACCGACCTACGAGGAGGAGGGGGAGACATAGGAAGAGGAAAATGATGAGGAGGGAGGATGAGGATGAGGAGGAGGAGGAGGAAAAGGAGGAGGAGGAAAATGATGAGAAGGAATAATAATAGTACAAGGACGAAGAATGAGAAGAAGACGAAGAGGAAGACGAATACGAATACGAATGCCAAGCTTAAAGAAACAATGCAGCGAATAATAACCATACGATTAACACTATAATATAAAAAGTTCACATCGCGGAAGAAATAAGATGACCAAGGTGGAGCATCATAGTAAGAAGGGCAGTGCGACGATGAAGAGACATAACCATGGCATTAAGACGAAAGTTAATCATATTACGAATATTAATGCGACTGAGAAGAAGATGGCGACGAATACTAAGACAAACAAAAATACGGATCCGAATGCGAATAATAATAACAATACGGATAGAGTAATAGTCATACGCGTGAGACGAAGAAGAGGGGGAGGAGGAGGAGGAGGAGGAGGATGGATGAAGAGGAGGAGGAGGAGGAGGAGGAGAAGGAAAAACATGTGGAGGACGAGGCATAACAAGACAACGAGGAGGGCGAGCCTCTGTGGCGGCGCTGGGCGCGAGCTGTCGACATTATTTCCGCAGCTCTTCTTTCTGTTCTCCCCTTCGTTCGCCGCTGGTCATCGTCCCGCCCCGTCCCCCGCGCCAGCCCCTCCTCCCCGTCATCTTCCCCGTGCCTGCTGTTTCCTCCTCCTCCTCCGCCTCTTCCTCCTCCTCCTCCTCCTCCTCGCCCTCAGCCACGCCCTTCCGTCAGAGACCTTGCATCCAGTGCAGTCCGCTTTCGTGGTCTTGCGGCCCGCGTTCCTCCTGGTCCCGTGGGCAACACCAGCTCCTCGTTTTCGACCCGGCTTGGTCCCGCTTTCTCCTCGAAACTTCCCCTTCGTTGCCGCGCCCGTCTCTTCCCCCCCTCCGCTTTCCGCTTTCCGCTTTACGCTTTCCGATGGTTCTCCTGCTCCTTTTGCTTCTCTTGCTTCTGCGGCTCCTCCTGCTGCTGCTGATCCTCCTCCTTCTTACTCCTTCTCCTCGCCAACTTTCGTCTGTTTGTCCTCGTGGTCATCGCCTCCTCCTGCTCCTCCTCCTCCTCCTCCTCCTTCCCCTCCTCCTCCTCCTCCTCCTCCTCCTCCTCCTCCTCCTCCTCCTCCTCCTCCTCCTCCTCCTCCTCCTCCTCCCTCCTCCAATGCACACCGACCCCCCTGCTGATTGCGCATTGTACGATTGGGTATTTTTTCTGATCAAGGTGCTCCAGGACAGCACAATTGGAAGGGATGCGTAGGGTTGTAGGATATGAAGATATGGCGCGAGTGCACCTAGGTTGCCCTTCTCCTTTAATACCTCTCCTCCCAGTCTTTACGCTCTCGTCTCGTCTCGTCTCGTCTCGTCTCTCGTCTCGTCTCTCGTTTAGTCTCTCTCTCTCTCTCTCTCCCTCTCTCCCTGTCTCTCCCCCTCTCGACCTCTTTCTCTCTTGCGTGCGGGGCGCTCGAAGGCCAGTGACTGGCCGCCCGTGCAGTCTCCACCTGAAGCGCAGCCATTGTAAGATGCCGATAATCCCAGGCGCGCACCACGTAGGCCCTTGATGGGGGGCACGCACACTGGGCGCTGAAGTGGCGAGCTTGGTTCCTGCTCCAAGTCGCTATCGCCGTAGCTCCTTCCAGGCACACACCGACTTGGTTCACGGCTCAAGGCCGGTCGATGCGGAGGGTTCACGCCTGGGGGGTGGCCGACCTCACGAGGGTCACAAGCCACAAGCCGCCACCTCAGCATATCAGCCGCCCACGCCGGCCAGCTCCTCCAAGCAGATCCTGCTGTGCACGCCGAAGTTCGCCGGGCTAGGAGATGGACAACCCACGTCCACGCCCGACACGCCCCCCAGAGGCTGCACATGGTCAAGCAAAATGCCCTACCACCTCTGGGCGAGCGCGGTGTCTGATCTTCAGTCGCAGCGCATGCCGGTAGCCACCGAGGCCGCATGCCGGCGCCCGCGCGCTACACCTGCACCCTCTCTTGCTCCCTCTCTCTCAACCCATCTGCTCGCCTTTCTTTACTCTCACTTCTCTCGTCCCCTTCGTCTCTCGTCTCTTGTGCCTATCGTTTCTTTCATCCCGCCTCCCTGCTCGCTACTCTTTTGTCCTGCGTCTCTCCTCCTGCACCCCTCCTCCCTCCCCCTCTCCCTTTCCCCCGCCCCTCTCCTCCATTCTTTCTTGCCCCCACCCCCTCCGCCTTTCTCGTCTCCCCTCGCTCGTCTCTCTCTCTCTCTCTCTCTCCTGTCTTCCGTGCCCTGCCTCATGGCTTCTCTTCTCTGCTCTGCGCCCTCGCCTGTGCACGAGGGGAGAGGGGGGGGGAGCTGGCCTGGGCGTGCTGCACGCGCTACTCATCGCGCGCCATCCGCGCGTGCCGTGGCACCGGGGCGCTCGTGCGCTCCTGGCAGGCTCGAGAAGCTCCTGTTCTGGGCGATGGTATGTGGCCCTCGCCAGGGGGGAAACGGGTCCTGAGGGGAAGGGCTCCCGAAGTTTTTCTTGTGTTTTCGGGATCTCTCGGGGCCCTCCACGGGACCCGGGGCCAGGACTGTCAGAGAGCGAGTCAGGACGAAGAACTCGAAACTCGTCTTGGGGGAAGGCCCCAGGGTCCATGGCCCGTGTCAGGGCCCGTTGCTTCCTTGCCAGGGCCCGAGGCATCCACTGTGCCACCGCATCGGTGTGCGACACTGTGGTCCACCAGCAGACCACAAGCAGGCTGCGGTGCGACTGAGGGTTGGCATGGGCCCGTTCGGGTCGGGCAGTGATCGGATGGTGGAGGGCGCTCTGTTGTCGAATACCTGTCATGGTCAGACACATGTTTGCGCATGCCGCATGCTTCATCACGTGTCCTTGAACGCAGTGCAACATCGCATTATGCTTCCAACCAACTCGCAAGCAACAGAGCAGTGGGACGAGGAACAGGAGGGATGTCCAACTGCCTGCGGCAACTCTCGCAACTGTGCCAGCTCAGCATTCTGGGTTTCGACTGTTCGAGGGGGCACGGGAGGCCGTCATGTGTGACTCCTCGTGTCTCCAGGGTTTGGAGGGTCTTGCTGCTAAGGTTTTTGTTTGTTTGTTTGTTTTATTCAGGGTGATGCTGATGCTGATGATACTGATGGTACTGATGCTGATGCTGATGCTGATGATGATGATGATGATGATGATGATGATGATGATGATGATGATGAGGATGATGGTGACGACGCCGACGACGACGGCGAATCTGCTTATGATGATATGGCTGCGGATGCTTATGATGGTTGCGATGTTGATCCATATTCTGCTGCTGCTGATGATGCCGATGAAGATGATGATGACGATGATGGGGCCGATACGCTGACGAATCTGCTGATGAAACTGCTGCTGATGATAATGGTGGTGGTGGTGATGGTCATTATGAGGAACATGATGACGACGATGCTGATGATGACGATGACGACGATGATGATGCTGGCGGTTATGGTGATGATGCTGATGGTGGCGTTGATGTTGATTGCTGCTGTAGTTATGGTGGTGATGACAATGCTGTTGATGACGATGATGCTGATGATGATGGTGATGGTGGGGATTTGATGATGGTGGTTGTGATGATGTTCATTATTGGTTCTTTGATTATGGTGGCGATGACAATGATGCTGATGATAGAGGTACTGATACTGCTGATGATGCTGATGACCATCATGATGATGCTGATGATGGTTATGATGATGCTGGTGGTGGTGGAGATGGTGATGTTGGAAATGATGCTAATGATGCTATGGCGAAGATGATGAGAAGGCTGTTGATGTTCACGGTGGTACTATTGATATTGTTGGTGATGGTGATGGTGGTGGTGATGGTGACGATGAGTCTGATGATGGCGATGACGATGATGCTGCTGCCGCTGCTGCTGCTGATGATGATGATGATGGTGGTGTTGATGATGATTATGGTGGTGGTGGTGATGCTGATACTGATGATGATGCTGATGCTGTTGCAGCTTCTTATGATGATTATGATGATGAGGATGAGGATGATGATAATGATAGTGAATCTGATGATGTTGCTGATGATGATGATGATGATGCAGATGATGACGATGATGACGCTGATGATGCTGCTGCTGATGATGCTGATGATTACGATGCTGATGATGATGGTGCTGGTGATGATGAAGAAGATCACGATTATGCCTGGTGATTCTGATGCTGCTGATGATGCTGATGTTGATGATGCTGATGACGACGATAATGGTGCTGCTGCTGATGCTGCTGATGGTGATACCGATTTTGATGATGATGGCTGATGGTGATGCAGATGATGATGCTGCTGATGATGAAGATGATGCTGATGATCATGATGATGGCAATGAGGTTGATGATACTTATGCTTATTGTGATGATGATGCTGATGACCATGATGGCGATGCTGATGAAGAAGAATAGTATGATGATGCTGATGATGATGCTGATGATGCTGCTGATGATGATGATGCTGCAGATGCTGCTGCTGCTGATGATGATGATGAGGAGGAGGAGGAGGAGGAGGAGGAGGAGGATGAGGATGAGGATGAGGATGAGGATGATGATGACGACAACGATGAGGAGTAGCAGGAGGACGAGGAGAAGGAGGAGGAGGAGGAGGAGGAAGGAGGGGAGGAGGAGGAGGAGGAATAGGAGGAGGAGGAGGAGGAGGAGGAGGAGGAGGAGGAGGAGGAGGAGGAGGAGGAGGAGGAGGAGGAGGAGGAGCTTGGGCCGTCTTTGGGTCCCTCGTGGCCGTATGTGATGGGTGTCAGGAGGGGCCGCCGTGGGGCGGTTTGGTGCCGTCGCCAGGCCTTCTAAAGTCTGAGGCCGCCTTGGGCTCCGCGGGAGGCACGCTTACACAGGCCGCCTTTGGGGCCGTGCTGGATGCCTCTGTGGGCCATTGTAGGGCTTCTCGGGCCCTCCTGGGACTCTTGGGGTGCCTTCTTGGGCCGTCCTGGGGCCCTCGTGGCCGTGTGGTGGGTGTCTGGGAGCCGTCGTGGGGGCCGTCTCTCGTCGCCGTCTGGGGCCGTCGAGGGGCCTCACAAGGCCGCCTTAGGTCCCACAGGCCCTCGTTGGCCGTCTTGGGGCTGTCTCGGATGCCCCCTGGGCCGGCGTGGGGGCTGTCTTGGGTCGTCCTGAGCTGGCAGGGGCCCGAGAAAGGGTGCGGGCACCATCCACGCAGGCCAGCGGGACATCACTGATTTTGGCTTCTTCGGACCCCGTCGGAGGTCCGCTTGGGGCCCTTTTTGCCCCTCGCACCCTGCGCCGCCTTGAAGCCATACTGGCCCGCCTTGAGGCCATCTTAGGCCGTCTTCGAGGCATCTTGGGCTATCACGGTGTTCTTGGTTGCCTGCCTGGGCCGTTTTGGAAGCTCGGGACGCGGACACATGTTTTCTTTCCGAGGGATCGTGGCGTCAGGATGCGGATCAATTTTTTCAAGGAGATGCAAGTCGGGGAGGGGGCCCGTCTTAGAATACATAAGCCCTACCAGACAGACCTTGGCATTCTTCCACGCCTCAACGTGCACAAGGCATGGTGGCGGATAGTGAGGAAGCGTGGGGGAGTGTGGACGAGGATGACGAGGAGGCGGAAGAACGGTACACCCACGGCGCTCAATAAGAAAGTTGTTTTTTCATTTCAGCCCCTGCGGATTTCTTATGCTGCGGCCATGTTCAGCGCGCCAGGGGCTGCCACTTTCTTACGGGCCAAGTTTCTCAAATCGTATGCGCCCTTCCAAAACCGCCGCGGAGGCTTGATTCGGGGAGTCGTCCGGTTTGATCCGAGCTTCGCAGCCCCACTCCCCACCCAGAACGCGTCAGGTGGGAGACCCAGGACGCCTGGCGGCGGCGCCGACCGCTGGCCCGCGCTGGTTTTTGCTTATTTGCGATTGCGATTGGCTGCGCCAGGGCGCGCCCCATGGCGCCAAGCGGCGGCGCCGACCGCTGGCCCGCGCTGGTTTTTGCGTATTTGCGATTGCGATTGGCAGCGCCAGGGCTCGCCCCAGGACGCCAGGCTGCGGCGCCGACCGCTGGCCCGCGCTAGATTTTGCGTATTTGCGATTGCGATTGGCTGCGCCAGGGCGCGCCCCAGGACGCCGGGCGGCGGCGCCGACCGCTGGCCCGCAGCGGTTTTTGCTTATTTGCGATCGCGATTGGCTGCGCCGGGGCGCGCCCCAGGACGCCAGGCGGCGGCGCCGACCATTGGCCCGCGATGGTTTTTGCATATTTGCGATTGCGATTGGCTGCGCCAGGGCGCGCCCCAGGACGCCAGGCGGCGGCGCCGACCGCCTGGCGCCCCGGGGCCAGCACATAAGCAAAAACCAGCGCGGGCCAGCGGTTGGCGCCGCCGCCTGGCGTCCTGGGGCGCGCCCTGGCGCAGCCAATCGCAATCGCAATCGCCATCGCACATAAGCAAAAACCAGCGCGGGCCAGCGGTTGGCGCCGCCGCCTGGCGTCCTAGGGCGCGCCCTGGCGAAGCTAATCGCAATCGCAAGTAAACAAAAACCAGCGCGGGCCAGCGGTCGGCGCAGCCGCCTGGCGCCCTGGGGCGCGCCCTGGCGCAGCCAATCGCAATCGCAAATATGCAGAAACCATCGCGGGCCAGCGGTCGGCGCCGCCGCCTGGCGTCCTGGGGCGCGCCCCGGCGCAGCCAATCGCGATCGCAAATGAGCAAAAACCACCGCGGGCCAGCGGTCGGCGCCGCCGCCTGGCGTCCTGGGGCGCGCCCTGGCGCTGCCAATCGCAATCGCAAATACGCAAAAACCAGCGCGGGCCAGCGGTCGGCGCCGCAGCCTGGCGCCCTTGGGCGCGCCCTGGCGCAGCCAATCGCAATCGCAATTAAGCCAAAACCCGCGCGGGCCAGTGGTCGGCGCCGCCGCCTGGCGTCCCGGGGCGCGCCCTGGCGCAGCCAATCGCAATCGCAAATAAGCAAAAACTAGCGCGGGCCAGCGGTCGGCGCCGCCTGCCGGCGTCCTGGGGCGCGCCCTGGCGCAGCCAATCGCAATCGCGAATACGCAAAAACCAGCGCGGGCCAGCGGTCGGCGCCGCCGCCTGGCGTCCTGGGGCGCGCCCTGGCGCAGCCAATCGCAATCGCAAATAAGCAAAAACTAGCGCGGGCCAGCGGTCGGCGCCGCCGCCTGGCGTCTTGGGGCGCGGCGCAGCCAATCGCAATCGCAAATAAGCAAAAACCAGGGCGGGCCATCGGCGCCGCCGCTTGGCGTCCTGGGGCGCGCCCTGGGGCAGCCAGTCGCAATCGGAAATAAGCAAAAACTAGCGCGGGCCAGCGGTCGGCGCCGCCGCCTGGCGTCCTGGGGCGCGCCCTGGCGCAGCCAATCGCAATCGCAAATCAGCAGCAACCAGCGCGGGCCAGCGGTCGGCGCCGCCGCCTGGCGTCCTGGGGCGCGCCCTGGCGCAGCCAATCGCAATCGCAAATAAGCAAAAACCAGCGCGGGCCAGCGGTCGGCCCCGCCGCCCGGCGTCCTGGCGCGCGCCCTGGCGCAGCCAATCGCAATCGCAAATAAGCAAGAACCAGCGCGGGCCAGCGGTCGGCGCCGCCGCCTGGCGTCCTGGGGCGCGCCCTGGCGCAGCCAATCGCAATCGCAAATAAGCAACAACCAAGCGGGCCAGCGGTCGGCGTCGCCGCCTGGCGTCCTGGGGCGCGCCTTGGGGCAGCCAATCGCAATCGCAAATCAGCAGCAACTAGCGCGGGCCAGCGGTCGGCGCCGCCGCCCGGCGTCCTGGCGCGCGCCCTGGCGCAGCCATTCGCTAAGCAAAAACCAACCTGGGCCAGAGGTCGGCGCCACCTGGGCGAGCCAGAGGTCGGTGTCGCCGCTTTGCGTCCGCGCGCCCTGCGCTGCCACGCGCAATGGCGCATGAGCAAAAACCAAAAGTCGCGCCACGGCATTGAGAGCGCCGGCCGGCTAAGAAACTGCACCAGAATTTCGCCCCTACATTTTTTTTGTTTTTTTGTTTTTTTTCCTCCCCAGTTCAGCCCCAACACTTATCATCACATGGTTTTCTTAACATTGACCCGGGGTGTATGCGGAGGAAGGCGGGAAAAGGGCGAACACCAGCAGCAGCAGCAGCAGCAGCAGCAGGAACAGGAGGATAGTAATGATACGCATCATGGAAATGGCGATGATGATGGTGATGATGATGATGATGATGATGATGATGATGATGATGATGATGATGATGATGATGATGATGATGATGATGATGATGATGATGATGACGACGATGATGCTGCTGCTGCTGCTGATGATGATGATGATGATAATGATGATGATGATGATGATGATGATGATGATGATGATGATGATGATGATGATGATGATACTGAAGACGATTACGGTTATGATGATGGTACGGATCATGATGGTGATGCTGGTGATGCTGATGATGCTGATGATGCTGATGAGGATGCTGGCGCGGGTGATCCGGATGATGACGATGATGATAATGGTGGTGATTATGATGGTGATGCTGATACTGATGCTTATGATGATGCTGACGACGATGATGCTGATGCTGCTGGTGATGATGACGACAATGATGCCGATGATGCTGATGCAGTTGCTACTGATGATGACGCTGATGATGATGCTGATGATGATGATGATGAGGACGGTGGTGATTATGCTAATGATGATGCTGATGATGCTGCTGCAGATGATGGTGATGCTGCTGCTGATGATGATGCTGATGCTGGTGATGATGGTGCTGCTGCTGATGACGATGATGACGATGATGGTGATGGTGACGGTGACGATGATGATGCGGCTGCTGCTGCTGATGATGATGATGATGATGACGATGATGATGCTGATGATGATGAGGATGGTGATGAAGATGATGATACTGATGCGGATGCTGCTGCTGCTGCTGATGATGATGGTGATCAGTGGGTATTTCGCGTCGGTGTCGGCGCATGCGGCTGTCTTCTGCGTTGCCTGCACTAGACAGTGGTGCTGTCTCGGAGGTGGCTTGTGTGGGCGGACTCCATACCCTAGCAGCCAGTATCCTATCAGCGGGTCTGCGCTTGTCTCCCAATGGGATGGCCTGATCCTGTGCTCAATGCAGCACTGCCTGGCCTCCAGAGGGCCTGATCTGCGAGACACTGGAGGACTTCTAATCAGCTGAGGGCTACGGCGCGGCTCTCTCGCCTGGCCCAAACCCGTTCAGAATCAGTCCCCAGACCGTCTCCTCCTCGTTCGGGTCAGGGGCATGTCACTCGCGGACCCGGAGGTTTCAAGGCTACATCGATCTTCCTGCTTTTCTGGAGAAGGTCATAAACAAAAAACAGTCCCCAGACCCCTCTGGTCGGGCGGCGAAATCTAGACACATCCAGTGTTCCTTGGGCAGGCCCATCTTGATCCCAGGAATGTGTGTATACATCATCCTGGGCCAGCCAGGAGGGCGTGGCGTACACACCGCTGCTGGGTTCAGGATAGGCCTGACCAGGGAGCAGTAGATATGTATAGCTTTCGTCGCCCCATCCTGGAGCCATCCTGACCTGCTTTTCGAGGTGTGTCCAGCCAGGGCGACGAGACGCGCCAGAATCCCCCCCCCCCCCACGGGGAAGGGCCAGGGAAAACGCCAGGGGAAGTGCCTGGGTCGGGCCGCCTGTGCCCTCGTCCGTATGCGAGGCAGGGGGTTTCGAATCGCCTGCTGGGCCCGTCCTCCTCCTCCTCACTCCTCCTTCTCCTCCTCCTCCTCCTCCTCCTCCTCCTCCTCCTCCTCTCCTCCTCCTCCTCCGCCTCCTCCCTCCCCCTCCCCCCCTCATCCCCCTCCTCCAAATTACTCAATATGAAATCTACTCTTCCTCCTCCCCCTGATGACGGCCTTGGATTGTTGTCGCCCCCCCCCCCCCCCCCCTCCGCGTATTGTTTTTTACACACAGGATTCCCCGGAGTTGTGTTTTCGCCCGCTCGTTCCGAATCGTGCTCCCGCTGCAGCGCTGGCCTCATTTCCGCGCTTCCGCTCGTTCCGAATCCTGCTCCCGCTGCAGCGCTGGCGTCATTTCCCGTGCCATGTCACGGCATGCAATGCAATGCTAGGTTGCGTTTCGCTGCGCGATGCCATGCCTTCAGCTGAAGCTGTGATATGCAGTGCTTACGTGCCACGTCGTGCTATGCCATGCTACGCTTTGATCTTCAACGTCATGCTATGCAATGTCATGTTCGGGGCCGCTGTACGATGCCATGCTTTGCGTTGCAAAGCTTTGTGATGCAATTATTCACTACGCCACGCCACGCCATGCTGTGACATACCACGCTTTACGATGCTCTTCTACGCCATGTCATGCCGTGCTCTACAATGCATCGCGTACCCTTTCGGGATCATTGCCCTGCTCGACATCCGATTGTGCGAGTAGAGAGGGGATCTACGCCATGGTAAGGGATGGGAGGGAGGGGTAGGATGTCAGATATGACGCGAGCGCACCCAGCTTGCCCCCTCCCCCTCTCCCCCTCCCACTCCCCTTCCCCTCCCCCTCCCCCTCCCCCTCTCCTTCCCCTCCCCCGTCCCCCAGCCCCCCCAGGCCGCCGATCTCCTCTTCCCCTCCCCCCCCTCCTCCTCCCCCTCCCCCTCATCCCCCTCTTCCCCTCCCCCTCCCCCTCCCCTCCCCCTCCCCCTCCCTAGAAGGGAGCCTCGCGCTGGCAGCACTCGTGCTGCTTCCCGTTTCCCCAGCGGAGCCGCGTGCTGTTCAGGCACGCCCCCCCGCTCTTCCGTCTTGACCCGCCGGGCGGGCCACCGTGGCACCAGAACAGGTATACTGGACAAATCTTATCCTTTTGTATCCCCGAAGCACGCGCTCGCAGCCTTCGCGATCCGAGCACTGTTTTAGCAGCCGATGACATGTACAGCCAGTGGCTCTCCTCAGTCTCATCATCGTCCTTCCCCCCTCCTCGCCCTCCTCCCTCTCCTTCTCGTGGTGAAATCGATGATCCTCAGGAGGAGGATCAGGAGGATGAGGATAAGGGGGAGAAAGAGGAGGAGGAGGAGGAGGAGGAGGAGGAGGAGGAGGAG